>JAUMHJ010049785.1:0-13254 GCA_032361105.1 Microctenopoma lineatum
GTGTCCCTGAGCCAGACACCCAGCGCTAGCTCCTTGTAAGTCGCTTTGGATAAAAGCGTCTGCCAAGCAAAGTAAAGAAAAGTTCACCTAAAACATTCTGTGTCCAGGAGCTGTTGTACAGGTACAGCTGTATAGATGATCCTCGGTTTGAGAAGTTCCTGTCCAGAGTCTGGTGCCTCCTGAAGAGATACCAGGTCAGCTTCTGTCTGTTCACCCATCAGCTTACAGCCTGTGTCTGGACTCGTAAGTGATTAGGAAGCTGTGTGTGTCTGTGTGTGTGTGTGTGTGTGTGCGCGCGCACAGGTGATGTTTGGCAGCGGTGCTAACGAGGGGACGGGCCTGCAGGGGGCGCTGCCGGTTTCTGTGTTTGAAGCGTTGAACCGACAGTTTGGCGTTTCCTTTGAGTGTTTTGCGTCGCCACTAAACTGCTACTTCAAACAGTTCTGCTCGGCTTTTCCCGACACCGACGGCTTCTTTGGATCTCGAGGGTGAGAAACATGTTCAGATAACAGTTCTGTTATTACAGTTCTACAGAGCTGTTAGTAACTGAGTCTTTGTTTTCAGGCCGTTTCTGTCGTTCTGTCCGGTCAGCGGTTCGTTTGAAGCCAACCCTCCATTCTGTGAAGAATTCATGGACACCATGGTCTCACACTTTGAGGTCGGTCCAGTCACTGGTTTTCATTTATTTGTGTATTTGTGGGAACAGCGGATCAGGAAACATGTTTAGGACAGAGAACATAAAGAAGAAGAAGAAGAATCCATTTATTGTCATTGATACATTTTACATGTTACAACAAAATTTCTTCTCTGCATTTGAGCAGCCACAGGAGGCGCTCGGGGAGCTAGCGCGGGGTGTCTTGCTCAGGGACGCACCTGGTATGGGGGATGGGCTGGGTGATTCAGCTGGGAATCGAACCCGGGTCTCCTGCATCCCAGCCCTCTGCCTTAACCACTCTGCTACCAGGCCGCAAAAAGATCAAGCCAATATTATTATAAAAGGGGTGTAGTAGTATTCTGTAAAAGATCTTAAGACTTTAAGTGTCTTGATACACCTTGTTCAGTTGGTGCTGCATGCATATAACAACAACAACAACAATAATAATATATTTTATTTATCCCCATGGAGAAAATTCACATGCTCCAGTAGCAGCATACCTGTGGAAGAAAATATCAATACAAGACAGCATAATAAAAACATAAAATAAAAAAGAGTAGAGCCAGTCTTCCTTACTACTCCATGACATCAGCAAACTTTTGCATGTGGCAGGACTCCGACAGTGCAACGTGTAAAGGGTGAACAGGATCGAAGAGAGCACTGTTCTGTGCTGCTGACCACAATGTCACACCTGCAGTTCCCTAGTAGCACAAATGGAGGTCTGCTAGTCAGGTATTCCACCATCTATGCAACCACGTCAGCTTCTTCCTGTACTGCTCCTCCACCTCCCTAAGTTGGACTTCTTCTGGTTCAGGAGGACCTTAATATTACGTGTGATCCAGGGTTTGTTGTTTGCACAGCAGCATACAGTTTTCAGCCTCCTCACTAAAATCAGAACTATGCTGGTTCTTTATGAGTTATTACCATGCTTCTGAGCTTCCAGCATACTGGTCTGAAGTAGACGTGCTGCGTTTTATACTGTAACATGGAGGTAAACACACGGTCTGTCTCTGTCAGGAGCTCCTGGACCAGTCCTCAGAGCCTTTGTCCTTCATCGTCTTTGTCCCTGAGTGGCGAGATCCTGTGACCCCAGCTCTGACCCGCATGGAGGGAAGTCGGTTCCTCCGCCACCAGCTGAGCGTTCCGGCCTACGAACACGAGTATCGCTCGGGGAGCCAACACATCTGCAAGAGGTCCTAATTCTAGTAATAAGTTACTCTCATTTCACTCTGAAAACTGAAATGAAAAGTGAGATGACATGAACACGAACATGAACAGTGGTCATCAGACTTATTTCCTGCTTTGTTGTGGTCACACGGAAATTATAATGTTTTTATTTATATTCATAAAAACAGGGAATAGGATGCTGTGACCTGCAACTGGAGTCTTACATGACCCAACAGGACACCGCAACATGTTCTGTGCAGAGTAATGCTGCAGGTCTCAGGACGTCTGTCGTTAACAGCAGAAACATCCTGCTCTTTATAACAATTATTGATGAATCAAACTATTTTAACCCTTTGATGATGAATGTAGCTCTCTCCAAGACAACACAGACACAGGTCGGTTCCTTTAAAACGGGTGTTTATTGCTTTGGCGCTCTCTCTTTAAGCCTCGCGTACGTCTTCACTCCATCGCGCCCTTGCGCCGTGAGAACTACACATATACAATTGAACAGTACAATGTATCAGAAACTTACAGTACAAACATAACATAAAAAACATTTCTGAAACAAATACCTCGTTGGTCGCTTGCCCTGAAAAGAGGTCTTGAATCTTGTGTCACTAACTTTGACCACGAGCCTAGCATAGCAGACCCGCTCACCTTCAGTCCATAAACGAGATCTCGCTCCTAAGGTGCTCTCGCGAGATGTCAGCATCCAAAAACATAGACTTCAACAATAACGAAACAAAACTGTAACACATTCACTCTCTTCATACATTTCAAAAAAAGACATCCTCAAAACTAAACTACATTCATGAACAAAAAATCAACCTTCCATGTACTCAGGATAACTTAACAGCAGTTACAATGAAGATACAGAAACATGTATATAGGACATAAACGAAACCTGCATAAAAGTCTTGAATCATCCTCAATATAATTTCTTATAAAGAGGAGCGTCGTTCACCTGCGGTGGGGAGATGCACAACATTGCACTGCGGTCTACTGATACTACACATCACTGCATTGTTGTGTACTAATAGCGCACAGCATAATACTGATCTTGATCTGTGTATTTACAGAGATGAGATGTACTACCGGGCAGTACACGGGACTGCAGTACTCTTTCTTCAGAATGACGCAGGTTTTGCAAAGTGGGGCCCGACTCCAGAGCGTCTGGCTGAACTGACAGCGGCATACCGCCCCTCCTCCTCTCGCACCTCTTCCTTGTCCTCTCCTGGTCCCGCCCACATCACACCTGGAGACAGAGACTCCACCCCCAAGACATCTGATAGGACACAGAGCAGCGTGATATCACCAGGTGGTGATGACGGCAACGACAACAATAACAACAGTAGCAGCAGTAGCAGCAGTCCTCAAGACAAGATACCCGCCATATAGAGAGGCGGGGTTACAGTGTGCTGACATATCTTCACCTGTGGGACAGGTGTTTAGAACTCTGCTTTTCAGCATTAGTTGGTTATGACCATTGTCTTGTCTGTTCAGATTGTCCCTCATCAGCAGCTGTAGCACACCTAAGCCTCCTTCATTTTACCCACAAAGCTGCTGTGACAGTGGGAGGGCGGGGCCTCTATGGGCTGTCACTGCATCTTCAGTTACATTTGTCCCTGCTCTCATCCCACGCTGTGATTGGTTAAAGCTCTCTGACATCATGGTTCACCTGCAGCTCATTCATATCCAGGTGTAGCTGTTGCTTAGCAACAAGCTCTCCAGCCAATAGGAGATGGAATGAATAACTGAACAGAGATGTGTTGGAGCTCCAGCAATAAAAGCCTCTTCAGTGACATCATCACTGGAGGACTCTGATTGGTCCCCCCACCAGCAGGTTACTGGTTGATAAGGCAGCTATTGTTTCTACTGGACTCACAAAACCCAGCGGCACCGTGCGTCAGGCCTGCCTTCACGGGTTGGCCCAGCTGACCCAGAGATGATACAGAAAACCAGACGGCTCAGAGACAGACTCTTTAAACTACAGTTTGATCAGACACATGTCAGATCAGTTGATGAGGGCAGTGTTTAAGCAGGTGTGTTGGGCAGCAGGTGGAGTGGGTGGAGGTTACTCGCCTCAGAGTTGTGAAGTGTGAGGACTTGTTTTAACATCAGTTCTTCCTCTTTACATTTTGTATTTACATTTACAAACACAGGACATATTTTAGTAATACTCAGTTTTCCCTTCAAATATTATATCTTCTGAATATTGTAAAATTTCCAGAATGGTTCTAATTTTTTAGGGGACGTTTCTTGAAATATTTTAATTTAATTAAATGAGAATATTTTGTCCATGCTCTACTGTGGAACACCAACCTGTAGCGCTCTGCTGATTCCAGAGTCTACGAACGTTGTGCTGATGTTTTCAGAGAAATCTCTCCTCACACTTTGTAACTACGAGCTCTCTGATTGGCTGATGAGTCGTCCTATCAGGCGTCTGTTGCTGCGTGTAGATAGTGTACAGCTGAACTGATACCAAGTCTGTCAATGTAATTTTCCTCATCTGCTGTTTGATTGGAGATTGGATTTAATTGTTAACTGTTTTGTTCATTTTTTTAATTTGATTTAATTTAACAATTTTTAAGACATGAACTGTTTGTGTATTATAAAGCTTATGATAGTTTGTTTTAAACTAAACCAAAGTGTTATTAAGAAAATCTATATCTTGTAAAAGTAGACGTGTGTATGCATCAGTAATGCTGACATCTAACCAGCAGAATATTCCTCCACCTTATTTTTATAATTCTCTTTATTTTCTGTGCATGAAACCTTTTTGACTCTAAATGATGTTCGTATTTCTGAATGTGTTTTTCAGACCAAGTCTTTGGACTGAGCGGCGTCAGACTTCACCCATCCTCTTTAATTATTGGACTGTTAAAGGAACAGTCTAGAATATAGTAGGTGTGTTTTTTGATAGAGCAGTTTATGCTGATTTATGCTAATGTTGGACTGTTTAGTGTTTATGGACACACATTATATTAAACAAAGAAAACAAACTGGAGACATGTTCTTGAATCTAGTTCAGAGATTTATTTATTGTATAATTAATGCATAGTTCTTTAGCCCAGGTTCACACATGTAAACGTCTGATGTCTTCTGTTTGGGGAAAATGTTTTTTCTGTTTCCCCTGTTTAGTGATTCGATCAGTATCTCAACATAATGGTTTAGTATGTTGCAGTTTCACTGAGATCAACGTGTGTGTGAAACATGTTCTCATGAACTGACCACTGAGGACATATCTCAGGACTCCAGGGGAATGAAAAGACCCTCAGATCCTAAAACTTCATTTGAGGAAATGTTCCTTCTTGTAGTTTTTGTCAGCTGACTGAGACTTTTAAGTCTGTTTGTCTCCAGTTTGTTTGTCTCAAATAAATGTGAACGAACCATCAGACTCTTCACAACGAAGATTGGAAAGGGACGAACAAACAGTGGTGACCTGATGACCGTAGAAATTATA
Organism: Microctenopoma lineatum; assembly: GCA_032361105.1. Classification (NCBI taxonomy): domain Eukaryota; kingdom Metazoa; phylum Chordata; class Actinopteri; order Anabantiformes; family Anabantidae; genus Microctenopoma; species Microctenopoma lineatum. Next base: position 5,286 of record JAUMHJ010049785.1, read on the forward strand.
GCTTGGTGGATAGAGCAGTTGTCTCCAACTCAAGGGTCATCAAATCTATTTTCAGTCCCCATGAAGCTTCATGTCGAGTTGTCCTTGGACAGGACACTGAAAGCCTGGAGTAGCTCAGACTAGCAGCTGTCCAACATTTCCCAAAGGGAATCAATAAAGAATTATTATTAAATGGGGATGACGAGGTGACGCCACTGGTGGACGAAGACTCGGCTGTTCGAGGTCGTCAAAGCTGGAGAATGTAAATAAACTGTCCTTCATCCCACTGCAGACAAACTGCAGTAAAAATATATCCAACCCAGTACAACCAGTACAGTTTGTTTTTTCTGTACACTGCACACCCTGAACACCAACACAGCACGGACACAAAAGGTTTAAATGTTCAGTGTTCACTATCGTGATTTTGTTTGTCACTGGTTGATGTTTAAGAAGATATTTATTTTGAGAGTTATGGGGGTAAAGTTTTGTAATTACTGCTAATATCTTAATGTCCAGCTTCAGTTTTTGAAAAAAATATTTAATTCAGCCATGTTTTGTCTTAAATATTATTGTCACTGCAGTTTTAACTGGTTAAAACACCACATAACAAATATAAACGATTCTTTTTTCCACCGTTTTCAAACGAGCTTCTGCTTTTATTTTGAAATGTGCTTTTGAATTTTTGAGGTGCGTTTATTTTGAAATTTTACCGGAAAAATTCTTGCGGCTCAAAAGCGGAAACCAATAGATTTCCTGAAAACAATCAAACCGTAAGCATTAATTGTTGATTACCGGCTTATTATTAGTCATCTTTTGGTCTCCCGTTGTCCGTATACGCTGTGAGTCGTTAGGAACCTGGTAACGGTGCATTTTAACATCGGTATAACCCCATTAGCATCCACTGTTAGCATAGCTAGCTGTTGCTAGTGTAGTCTAACAGAGTTAGCTCGGTTGGATCCGAACCGGATTGGACTAAACCAGGTCGGCGCCGTTTCCATTATGGGAGCCCACCGCAGTGAGGGAGGCCGGGACTGGTTGGAGCAGGACGGACCGGAACCGCCGGAGCCGAGTCCGGTACGAACTATAGATAGCGGCGGCTAAGGGTTTAGCTTAGCTCAATGCTAAAGTGATATTTTTAAAAAGTTATATAATTTATCACTTTAGAGATTATATATAATATATACATATAATACTGAATGAGTAATTATATATTTCATAGTCCGTAACAGTTTGTTGTATAAAGACTTAAGAATTTACTTCACATTAATGTAAAGAAACGCTAAAAACACACACTACATTGGTGTCACTCACACTGTTAAATTTCTCTGCACAGCTATGTTGATAAGTGTGTGCGTGGTTCTCTCTGGTTCTGTCTGCAGAACCCGTGGAACCTGATGATCAAACACAGACAGATTCACAGACGAGGACGACGCTCACACATGACAGTCAGGTCAGTGATGGATTAAACTAGTTACCAGTTATTCAAATGTTTCCTGTAAAGCTGCACACTCACACGTCTGTGTTGTGTCTGCATGTGCGCAGCTACACCGATCCTCGGGTGTCCATGGACCTTTTGAGGGCAGTGCTTCAGCCCAGCTTTAACGATGACATCATGGCTGTGTTCAGGAAGTATCACAAGGTCAGAAATCAACATAAATAACGTTTATTATATAAAAAAGAGAAAAGAAATAATTAAAATAATTCATTTATCATATTGTTTCAATAACTAACTGCATGGATCTCTGTTTCCTATGACAAACGTCTTAGCAGAGTAAAGTGTTGCAGCAGTAAAGAGATTTTCATGGTGTTACCTAAATGTAATAATGATAATGCGATTATCTTCTATAACAAGAATGAAAAGAGAAATTTGGTTTGATTTTGATTTATTTTGTCCTATTCTCTAACCTGTTCCGTCCTCATATAAACAGGAAGCAAATCATTCAGGAATCAAGACGTTTATTGTCATATCCACAGTAAAAACATATCATGTAATGAATCTTTCACTTTGCTCGCTGACCTTCACATACTGAGACAACAGAAAAAAGAGGTTTGAATAGAATAACTATAAGAATCACTGCGTGATGAGCTCAGTGCCTGATTAAACCTTCTGTGTGTCTGTGATACAGTTCTTTGAGAAGGCAGCAGAGAACGTGAAGGAGAACGTTGGGGAAGATATTCAGACAGATCAGCTGATCAGAGACACCTGCAGGAATGTCCTGGAACATGTGAGCTCACTTCCTGTTTCTCCCCTACTGTATTTACCTGTGTGTATGGCTGCCTTCACACAAACACCCGGAAAATGCAAACACCTCAGTCAGCTTGCCACCCGGTCATTATCTGCTGTGTGCTGCACACAATGTCCAGAGTCCAGCTTATGCGGTTACCATGGTTTCCTCTGATACAGGCCAAGCAGCTGTTTCCAGAGGAGGAGGGGAAGAGGGCAGGGCAAGAGGTTTCTATCAAGGTAAGAGCCCCCAAACAGACAATAACTCATTCTGGTTCTGGTCTGGGACTGATGTGATTCTTTGTATCCTGTCAGAGATCAAGACCTGCTGATGAAGACTGCAGTCAAAGAGGAAGCCCTCTCCCCAAGAAGGTACGTCAGATCTCACATGTGTTACAGGTGTCAGTACTAATGATGTAATAACTCTCTCTCGTCCTCAGAGGAAACCTCGTCTGGGTGCTTTGTTTGCCTCCTCTGATCGACCTTTGACTTCCTCTCAGTAAGTACCTTACCTGACGTCATCTGTACCCAGATAGATGATCCCACATAGCACCAACACTTACCTGCTCCCTGTTTCCTCAGAGTGAAGCCAAAGTCTGACCCCATCAAGAGAGAAGGACCAAAAGTAAGTCAGACCGTGTTTTCACCGGGACTGATGTCTGTCTGTCTGTTAACAGACAGGAAGTAACGTGTGATGTCAGGAAGTGAGCTGGTTGTGATACAGGTGTTGAGTCTCACACACAGTTTACCTGTGTATGTTTCAGTGGGATCCATCCAGACTGAACGAAAGCAGCACGTTTGTTCTCGGTTCCAGAGCCAACAAGTAAGTAACAACTACTTTATTCCACACCTGTAGTACAACTGTGAACAAACTGAGCATGCTCAGTGGCCAGTTACTCAGAGAAATTCAGATCCTATCTGCTTCAGTAGCTGCTCTGAGCGCTGCCATGGAAACAACTCTTCACGCTCCTGGGAGCAGGTGAAGCTGCAGGTGGCGCTGTTTAACAGTCAGTACTGAGCAGAACCTCTGCCATATCCTGAACGTGTTCCAGTAAAGGCGGCACTGATGTTGGTGTGGGTCAGACTGATGGACACGTGTGTAGGTTTAAACATCACCTGTCACTGTGATGTCACAGGGCGCTGGGGATGGGCGGGACCAGAGGACGGATCTACATCAAACATGCCGACCTGTTTAAGGTGAGAACTGGAACAAACTGAATTACTTCCTGTTTGTGTCATCACTTCATGTTTGACTCTCTCACAGTAAAGTCCTGTTTCTCAGTTTCTGTCACTTGCACACTGCTTCTTCCTCAGACACGTGTAGACATTTCGTTTCTTTAAATGTTTTTAAATCTTTGTTTATAAAAGAGAATCAAGTCTTTAAAGAATCACTCCTGGTTCATCTGAATTACCTAAATATGAAGCAGCTGTAGGAAATGTGTCAGTCACACACCTGTGTTAGCTGCTCAGGTGCTCACATCAGCGTTACTGTTAGACTGTCTGGAACATGTCTGACTGTTTTGTGTGTGTGTCTACACGTCAGTACGCAGCAGATGCGAAGGACAAGCAGTGGCTGGCAGAGAGACACCACATGAGAGCTACAGGAGGGAAGATGGTGAGGACGCTTTGAATTAACCTTTATGCATGTTTGGATTAATACAGCAGGTAAACATTTGGTTCATTGGCTTTTAATTTGAAAAGACCACAGGACGTTTTGTTGACAGTAATAGTTTGAGGTAAGCAGGTTCTGCACAGATTCGATCACCATTGATCGCCCCGCAGTGTCCGACTTAACTTCTTCCTTTTAAATTATTAAAATAACATCTGCACAGATGTTTGTCCTGGCAGTCTGAATATGAGAGATCAATAATCAAGTGTCTGTCTTTGGATCTCAATTAAGCCTGTGTCTGAACTCAAGAGATTTGTCACAAAGACAAATGGATCAGATCAGTCAGGTTCAGGTAACAAGAAGTGACACAATGCGTTCACTGTCCTCAGGCCTATCTGCTGATCGAGGAGGACATCCAGGACCTGTCCCGCAGTGATGAATACAAGTACGTCTCAACAGCAACCATATGCAGACGTGTGGTTACCATGGTAATGTGTGTGTGTGTGTGTGTCCTCAGGGACTGTCCAGATGTCAGGATGGATGAGCTGAAACCATTTTCTGTTCCTGTGTGGATGGTGGAGAAGATGAAAAGAGCCATGGAGGCCCAGAGAGACCAGGACCCCTGAGCTCTTAGAAAAAAAAGAGCCAATGGAGAAGATATTGATCACGTGACATCAAGCTCTGATCTGATTGGCTCCTTTCATAGTTTGTCTTTTTAAAGCTGTTTTTATGAAATAAAATAGAATCTAACTGTGACACAAACGTTTCTTCTCCTGAAGCAGTTAGACTGACCTGAGTGTGTCACAGTCAAAAACACACATGGAGAATACATTACCTGAAAACACCAACCATGCTTTTCTATGAGCACAGGGATCAGGTCTCATTCTGCAGACTCGCCATCAGACGGCACTAAATGTTTTGTGTTTCTACATCATCAGCAAAGAAAAACATTCAACAACAGTAATATGTCTCGTACAACACACATTTATGTACTGAATAAAATCCACAGCTGTTTTAATAATGAAAACACGTCATGCCGACATCAAACTTTATTTATAAAAATACTAACAAACACTGGGGGGTGGGGCTGGTCCGAACAACAGGAAGTTACATTATTGGATTGCGTCATCACTCAATCCCTTCCTGTTTGTCTTTGATGGCGACTCTGAACCGTTCTTCCAGCAGAGACAGTTCACTGATCAGGTCGGTAATGGCGTTCGTAAACGCCTCCTGTCAACACACAAATGAGACAAGTGTGTTACTTTGTGGCTGTAGTCTGGTGTGTGTGTGTGTTACCTGGGGGCTGTGGTCAGGTGTGTGTGTGTGTGTTACCTGGGGGCTGTGGTCAGGTGTGTGTGTGTGTGTTACCTGGGGGCTATAGTCAGGTGTGGTCTGGACTCTGATGACGATTTTGTGCTCCAGAGGATGAGGAACTTTATAACCAGCGAACAGAACCTGAGGATCCTTCAACAGCTGTCTGAGAAACACAAAACATCAGGTAAAGATCATGTGATGTTCAGGTACAATCAATGAAATGTGTGTAATGTAATCACTTGACAACATCCAGATTATAAATAATCACCTGATCAGAGAATAAATCTTTTTTTGAAAAAAAAATGAATATTTACAATGTGCTAATTTGGGGGAAAATATCCAGTTGCAATTTTATTGACAGATCTTGAGTTTTGTATTATTATATACATTCTTCGCAGTGATCAGCACACACACGCTTTAGTCATTACTTTGCTTGGCAGACGCTTTTATCCAAACTTACTAGGCTTACTAGGAGCTAGCGCTGGGTGTCTGGCTCAGGGACACACCTGGTGGGGGATGGACTAGGAGTCAGACGGGGATTCGAACCTGCGACCTTCTACATCCCAGTCCGACGCTTAACCCATAGAGCTACCAGGCCGCTAATCAAAGAACAACATGACTTTTTTCAGTCTATTATTTGATTGGCTATTGAAAGTTTAATTCTGATGTCATCAAACGCGATTATGCGAACATTGCTCTGGTCCAGATAGTTTCACAATCTGTTTTACACGATTACACGTTTGCGCGTCTGGGGTCTGGAGATACTTGGGTTTTTACTGTAGATGCAAATGAGCAAAACTCCAAATGAGCAAAACTTCCAGAGCAAACCGTATTCCGTAACCGTATTGCTCTGGAAGAGCAAACCGTACTCAAGGAACTAAAAAAAGTCCAGTTGCCATTGAAAAACTCTTTTTGAGCTGGACCGGAGGTCACATTAGCTGCACAACCTGCAAACTGTGCAGTACCATTAATGTTAGCTGTGTGTTAGCATTATTAGCCAGTCTTATTGTTTTTAAAGCTTTTTTATACGCTGCCAGTGGTGGGGGTTCCCCCCCACATATATTCAACTCTACTTAAGAATATATTTACTAAATACAGTGTTAGCATTGTTATCTTTCTCCTAGCTACTACCGTCCAGCGTGCACAGCTTTTAGCAGCTAAGTGTTAGCTGTGTGCGATAGCTGCTTACGCTCGTATGATGTTGCCCAGCGTGTGGTCCTCCTTGTTCAAGGTAAATAAACAAGCGTTGGGGACTTTCGTATCTTTACTGATACTAATCTTTTTCTCTCCCTCGAACAACAGGAACGATTCGAAGGCCGGAGGTGCGTTCATCTTCACGGTCTAGATCCCGACCGGAAGCTCTCCCCTTAAAAAATAAAACGGTGACCTCGGACTTCTTCTTCTTTTGTTTTTTATTTGTGGTTGGAAAACAACGAAATTGTACATTACCGCCACCAACTGGTAAGGAATGGTTTGATACAGGACTGTAAAGTCTACTTTAATCAACCTTACCTTCTATCGACCTTCTAATAGACCTTAAACCAGTCACTCGAAGAAACTGCACTATAAAATTTTAGCACACACTTTTTCCCAACACTTGTATCAATATGTATCTTACTTTAATCCCTTCCATGTTCTGGATAAGAATACTTATAATATATATATTTTTATCTGATTCATACTTTGCTACAACGTACCATAACATGCTTTACTTTACTTTACTTTACTTGGCAGACACTTTTATACAAAGCGACTTACAAGGAGCTAGTGCTGGGTGTCTGGCTCAGGGACACACCTGGTAGGGGATGGATTAGCAGTTAGACGGGGTTCGAACCCACAACCTTCTGCATTCCAGTCTGAAGCTTAACCCATTGAGCTACCAGCTACTTGCTCCACTGTCACAGTGTCCTGTTTTATGTTTTCCTGTTCTAAATAGTGTGCTGTTCAGTCCAATTCAATTCTTGATATTATTATGTCATCTCTCTCTCACCCACTGTCCTTTGTACTTAATAAAACCATCGTCAACCATCGTGACTGTTCTTTTTGGTCTGATGTCCTCTGTCCATTGTAATGCTAAGAGTATTTCCCCTGTAAACGGTTATAGCATCACAATATGTCAGAGAGGATCCATGGTTATAAGTCACTCCTAGTTCAGTGACTGTTTGACTGACTATCCAAAACGTTTAGTTATTTTTATTATATAGATTATTGTTAACTTTAGGTGTGTGAATCCCTAAGGAGGTTCCTTATTCTTATTATTGTGTCATTTTGCTGTGTGACAAAATCAATTGATGTTTTTTTCAGAAACAGTCACAAATTGTTGGTAACAAGGCGTTTAAGTGTTTTAAGTATGGTAGTTAATTAATTGTTTATCTATAAACTTAAAACTAAGGACCTAATGGGTCTGAGCAACAGTTGAAGTTGATACATGTTCTGCTATCGACAATTAGAGAAATCTGCTTTCCCCAGAAAGATTTCTCACAGAGTAATCTGATTACTTAACATGCAACCAGGTTTCTTATTATGGTTCCACGAGAGAATCTGTTCAGTCTGCAGACACTTCCCGCTCTGCCGTCAGAGAGAGAACAGTTTATACAATCTATCTCAAAAAAGTTTTCTCCAATAGCAACTGGACTTGTAGGTTTCTTGACGACGTTTCACCCTTCTATCCAGCGGGCTTTCTCAAGCGGGCTTTCTCCAGACTGGAGAAAGCCCGCTGGGCGAAACGTCATCAAGAAACCTACAAGTCCAGTTGCTATTGGAAAGTCAGTCAAGTCAAGTCAAGTCAGTTTTATTTATAAAGCACATTTAAAAAACAACACACGTTGACCAAAGTGCTGCAC
>JAUMHJ010049786.1:0-13214 GCA_032361105.1 Microctenopoma lineatum
GAATCTAAAATATATGACAGTCTAATGTTAATCATTAAATTACAGAAAATAATGAACTTTATCACAATATGCTAATTATTTGAGAAGGACCTGTATAAACGTCCGGAACACACTCGGGGGAAGCTCCCAACTGTTCAGCATACCTGGGCGAAATGCAGACTCTTTGACAGATGGACTTTACCCCCTCATGTGGTATAATTTCCCATTCTGTGATGTCTTCACTCTCTGGAAAGTTTCTGGATAGAAGGTCAGCATCTATGTTGTGCTTGCCGGGACGGTACTGCACGTCAAACTCATATGTTGATAGGGCAGCAAGCCATCTGTGCCCAAGATGGCAAATGCCACAGGTCTTTGTCCCTCAGGATATTCTTGGTAGCGAACAGCCCCAATTTCCTTTAAGCTGGCATCTACATGAAGGATGTAGGGCTTGTCAGGATCAGCAAACGCCAGCACAGGTGCATGAGTCAAACAGTAAATGATCTGATGGAATGCATCAATGCATAACTGATCCCATCTGTCACCGAAGGGCTCTGACACTTTCAGGTAACTCTTGTTAGGGTCTTTGTTATGCTTTTGTTTTTTTTGGGTTGGTGCATAACCTTTGGTTAACTCTGTCAGTGGTCTGACTATAGAGGCATAGTTGACTATGAACCTCCGGTAATAACCACAAAAGCCCAAAAAGAATTTCAGGGTTCTTAGGTCCGTAGGCTGAGGCCAGCTGGTAACAGCCTCAACCTTCTCTGGATCAGGTGAGACACCCTCTTCTGACACAATATGTCCAAGATATGTTCCACCCCTTTAGCTAGTCCAACATCCCAGTCAATCAGGGAAAAAACACTAGATCTTTGGGACAGCTTTTGCTTTAGCCGTTCCTTCCACTCCTGAACCAAAATCCTGAGGTTGTTGATATTTATTGCGTGTGCTGGCACCACGATTGGCTGTAAAAACACGCTGGCTGGGAGCAGAGCCGAGGGGGACGAATCCACCATCAGGATTTCTCTCCCTAAGGGCTGTTCAACTTTGCAAACAACTGGACGATCTTCGCCTGGGTATAGATTCAGGGGGCCAGGGCCTTTCCATGTAACCACACCAATTTTGTCAACTTCACTGCTGGTGGGTGAAACAGTAGCAGTGACAGCAATGTCCTCTACACTGTCAACCTGTACTCCTAGTGTCTGTGTGATGTCGAAGCCATTGTCTCGGCACTGCCTCACCAAACTCCTGACATGACTAGTGTTAGTGCCCACAATAATAGGGGTCTGTTCTGCTGTCCGTGGGCTGGGGCAAATAAGTGCAAGAACACTTGTTGTTACCCAAGGTACCTACCTTACCTTGGCTCCGATGAAGGCTACAGATGTAGCCGAAACATGTCAGCAAAATTCCAGCAGGTAACAACAAAAAACTAACTGTGTTTAAAAAAAAAGAATCTACAAAAGACGAAGTGCAAGAACAGTTACAGTCTTGCAGGTGCCAGTAATTTCTGCTGGATACTCCAGATCAACCACAATGTAGCCACAGTAGGGGTAACTATCTTTCGACTCACTTAAACCCCAAAGAGCAAGACCAGACACAGGATGCACAGGAACATCAAACAGGTGCTCTTGATACCAGAATTCAAAGATTATGGTAACCTAAGAACCAATGTCAAACAGAGCGTCACAGAGATGCCCATTAACCTTTAACTGTACTATACCAGGTGGGCCAATCAAACCATCAGGTATCCTTGCCTGTTCTGGTGCGATCACAAAACTTCTCTTCACTGTGCAGCTTGTTTCAGCTCCTGGACTGTTCCAGAAGACTGATTCTCTCTAGTCAGTTTCAGGGCTTTAATTAGTCTTTTAACAACTTTATTTTGATTCTCTTGGTTATGGCATTTAGCTGCAAAATGCCAGTTTTTACCACATCTGTAGCAGATCTGCTCCTCAGATGGTCTTGAGGTTCTGCTGGGAGAGCTGACTACTTTAGGAAAAGCTTCCACTGTGGATACTGTGGCCGGTTTGCCTAAACTATCTGTTGTTATTCTCTTCCTGTCTATCTGGGTCTGTAATCTCTTCACCTGTTTCTTTAAAGCTCTGAGTTCACAGTCTTTACTGTTATCACTTGGTGGTACACTCTTTGAGTTTCAGATCGGGGAACTACTACAGAGGAAACTATGGATTTGAGCTCTTGAAGCTCAGCTTTCAGGCTTTGAATCTCTGCCTGCTTCAAATCAGTAGTCTGTTTTGTTTGTATTTGATGCACAGAAGCGTTGAGCTTCATCCTTGAAGCCTGATATTCCTCTTCAGCTCGTATCTCTTTTAAGAGTTGTAGAAAGGTGGGTGATTCAGCCTTTCTTTCTCTCAAGCGCAGATGAATCAGCATCAGGTCAGACGCAACTGCACCTCGCAGTAGCTGTTCCAAACGTGCTCTGTCCATATTAGCATGGGGAAGGCCACCTCTCTGAATGGCTTTAGCAAGAGCCCGCTCCAATTTCTCCCCAGGTTCCTGCTGCATCAGTCGGAAAGTAAAATAAAGATCATCACCTGATTCAGCAGTCCCAAAGGCACTTTCAAGGGCTTTTAAGTACGTTTCAGGGTTGGCATCAGGATCACTGGTTCGCAGGGCCTTAATTATTTCTAATGCCGGACCTTTCAAACATTCCATCAGCCTGTGTTTTTTCTCTTTATCTATGAATTCACTTTCCTCCACCATTAGCCATGCTTGCTCAAGCCAGTGGTCAAACTGCTCTTCCCCTGCTGGAACAGGCTGTGTTCCTGAGTAGATGCGTAGGCGACGATATCCACCTTCAGATAGGGATTTATTGGTCTTTTCTAAGAGGTCACCAAACGCTTGTAGCACTAAGTCAGTCGAGCTAGTGGACTGTTGTGCACCTGGTAGTAGAGCTCTAATGTCCTCCATAGACTTCCCCTCAGCCTGCATTAGCAACCTTAATTTGCTATAAAAGTCTTCATCTGTGCCTGGGGATTTATCTGTGGTGACCAATGTCCATGCATCCCCACCCTCTGGAAGATGCACCTCCGGTGGAACACTCACTGCAGTTAGGGCTTCTTTGCACTTACACAAGACCAGTATCCTGTCCAGTTCTGCATTGAAGATCTTCACCTAACGCGTACTCTGCCCAGGCACAATAGTCTCAAGAGTCTCGTCAACATTTGCTATTTCCACTTCTTCTTGGACAATTACTAACAATGCATGAGATTCATCTAATCCTTCCCCTCTGCACCATCTCTGCAACTCGGAAACTAACTGTGTTAGCTTGTGTAACTTGTGTTTTTTTTTTTGTTTAGACAAATAAAATAACCTTACTAGTTACTCAAGACTCATCCCAGCGGTGCCTCCATTTTATGTAGCCCGTCTACTCTATCTATAGGTAGAAAGGGGACCCTGAGTTCTTTGTTGATTACTTATATAATTAATTTTAGACTTGAGTTCTTTCCAGTAATCTCCTTTCTTAATTTTTTGGGACAAACTGTTTAGTTAGACCTTCCCCAACAAAACTTTGTAAAACAATAGACCTGAGTTATAACAAATAATACATTCTCCTTTTAATAAAGTAAATTAAACAAAAATAAAAAATGACTTAGAAAGGCAGTTATATGACACAAACTACATAACAGAAATACATTCACAAACCCTCACTGTTGTGATGTTTAACCCCACTCCTTAGGGTCCGTGTGCAGATGGATAGCTTCTGAGTGCAGCAAAAGATTTCTCCGTCTCCAGCGGAGCCACAGTTCCAAGGCGAAGCGCGGAGCTGGATTAGCTGCTGCTTTTTCCCAGTCCCGTTGCTAGTTTTCCCTCATTGAGCTAACGAGCGGCTCATGGTGGATAAACGCTGTGGATTCCGTTTATCTTTCCAGTTCAACACTTGCAGATTATTTTTCCAACAATCTGAAACTCTCAAGTTTTTCTCGGAGCTCTTCCTTTTAGCTAGCTCATTCGCATCACTCCGCACGTTTTTCTCTCCAAGACCTCTCACCTTCACGCAACACACAACTTCCTCTTTTCAAAATAAAAGCCTGCCTTAAAACACAACATAACATTCGCTGCCAGTAAAATGAACAGTTCAGCTTTTCCGCTATTTTTTACAGAAACAGAACATATATCATCATATATTTTAAACACTTTAACCAATGAACTTTACATTCTACAACAGAAACACGTATTTAACTCATTTACTAACTATGGCCTATTTATGTTTTAGTACCATCTATCTGCCAATAATGTCAGGTATTTTATACCTGGGTTACACATAGCTGCCTTGCTAAGCCGTCCTCAAGCTCTCAAGACACCATCCTCGAGTACTGGATTGATTTTGTATATGTGGCTGATTTGCTTCACATTCTGTCCCCTTTTGAGGCAGAAGATTTTTTTGGGATATCTTTTCCTTGAAGAAATTCGAATTATTTCCAGTTCAGCCTCTCTTAACTCCTCCACAGAGATGAAAGTATAGGATGAATTGCTTTGCTGTCTTCTTCTCATCTTAATTAGATTTTCTTCACGTGATTTTGAGTGATCCTGTGGAGTATTCTCCAGCTCCTTACTCTTCCATAGCCTCATGAGCGTGTTCTTGAACCTTAGGACCCATGCCATAACTCTCTTCAGATGATGCCAGGGTTACACATACTTCCACTGAGCAGGAAAAGATGTTTTGAGAATCTCCGAAACACAATTAGACACGAATACTCTAATAAATCTAGCGGCCTGGTAGCACAATGGGTCCCGTCTGACTCCTAGTCCATCCCCTACCAGGTGTGTCCCTGAGCCAGACACACAGCGCTAGCTCCCTGTACATCACTTTGGATAAAAGCATCTGCCAAGCAAAGTAAAGTGAAGTAAATCTAAATGTCTCGTTATTGATGTATTTTAGCACCGAGGTGCTATCCGTCCAAAATATGGAGTCAAGCAGGGGCATCTGCAACTCTTTCTTCCAGAATCTATCCATGTGTGCAGACATCAATGCTGCTGTTAACTCCAGTCTAGGGATGGTAACTGGTTTCAAGGGAGCTACCATGGATTTTCCCATAACGAAGGCACAGCACTGCTGAGCACTGTTGGTGTGTAACAGTGAGTAAGTCACAAGTCCATAGCCAGCCTGGCTTGCATCCGCAAAATGTGTAACTGAGCAGAAACCACAGTTCCAAAGTCTGCTGGCTTGAAGCATCTCCTGACCTCTACAGCCTCCAGTAGATGAAGCACCTGCATCCATTTCATCCACTCTGATGCAGTGGATGCAGGTATGTTGTCATGCCAGCCAAGGCCTTTCCTACATAGATCCTGTAAGATCAGTTTGGCCTTAACACAACTGCTGCCAGTACGCCGAGAGGGTCTTAGACTGAGCTGACCATAGATAGGCTACCTCGGAGTCAAATGTCTGTCTTGGATAGTAATCTTGAATTTGAATGCATCAGATTGGATACACCATTGCACACCTAATAACAGGAAACAGGTCGTAACTTAAATCCAATTCTTTCACTTCGATTGCCCTGTCCTATTCAGGGGTCATAGATAGCACGTTTTAACTGTTGCTTATCCACTTTGTTAGCCGAAAGCCACCTCTAGCACATATGGCTCAAAGGTCACGATAGAGCTCTATGGCTTCAGCCTCCGTTGCCACTAAAACAAGGTTGAAAGAATCTCTGTTATCTTCTGCACACCTTCGAAGGGCAAAGTTTGCCCAAATCGGTGAGGAAGTTGCTCCGAAGAGATGGACAAGCCTTCTGTATTCTTCTATGTTCTGAGAAAAGTCTCCAGTTGGCCACCAAAGAAACCTTAACAGGTCAGAATTGTCAGCTGGCACCTTGAAATGACGCTGCACAGTCAAACACTATTCTAATCTTCTTGTTTGGATGGTACACACCATAGTTTGGAATATACCATACCGTAGAGACACATCAACTCTGCCGCGGGCACTCTTTCAGCGTAACCACAGGAGATCATGTCATGCATAAAGGCAGAGTAATCTGCATGTAAGGAAGCATCTCTTCCTTTTAGATTCAGAGCACGTTGTTCTGCGAGTCTGCGATTGTCAGGCATGCTCACATTTCTATTCTTAAGTGGCAAAGCAATGTTGTAATGACTATTGAAAAGCTGAAAACTGCTTTCCACAATTTTTCTCCTTTGATGGACCAAGCTTTTCTTCTTGGCTGCATTCAGGGAAATCCACCTGAAACTGCTGTTTCCACAAGTCTTCCAATCTTGTGACTGATATGTGATTAGCAGTGACTGTAGGTTGTGCACACTCTGATCCATCTGCAAGGAGCGGCCCATTGACAGTCCATCCTAGTATTGTCCGTATAGCGTATGGACCTCCACTTTTACTTGAGATTACCTTTACTGGTTCCAGTGTCCTTGGTACATTCAAGCTAATCAAAATATCCACATCGGAATCAATTTCATGCAGGTGCACTCCATGCAAATATGGCCTCTTGCTGTAGTATGCTGCTCCTACTCACAGGCCTTTTTTTTGTGTACACATCTGGCAGCTCACAGTAAAGGTTACTTCCCAGGCCTGCTATTTCCAAATCTGACATGATACAGCTTCCAACCACCTTTTCTTGGCCCATAGTGCATAAGAAAATCTTGTTTCCTCTTCCTGAGATGTTCAGCCTATTGATCAAACTGGTTGTACAAAAGGATCTTCCTTGGTCTAAGAAAGCATAGGTTTCCACAACCTTATGACCCTTCTTTGATTTGACTTTAACAGGAACGATAGAGAGTTTGCAGTCCAGGTCACCGGCCCCAGTAAGACCACTACTTTGTACGGGAACCACGGCACTGCTAACTGTTGTCAGGTTGAGCAATTATTTTGCTCTTATGCACTTCTTTCTCCTTTTGATAAATGAAGTATGGTAGGGTGTCTGGATCCACATGCTTTGCATGATAATCGCTTCCTGCATTCCTTACTCATGTGCCCTATGCACGGGCATCCAAAAAAAATTCTATGCTCTTTCAAAAAGGCGATCTTATCTTTCTGTGCCCTCTTCAATTCCAGAGTATAGTCACCCTTACAATAAGAGCAAATCCTTTTTTCCATGTGGCCTCCTTCATTGATGCTATGTGCCTCCTTATGCACGTTTGTTACGGCCACAGCCGTATTTGTGTTGTGTATTTGCTCTCTCTCTCTCTCTCTCTCTCTCTCTCTCTCTTCCTGGTGCGCCTGTGAGCTGACTTGGATTGGACCGGCATTGCTCCCGCTGCCCGCCTCTCACAGCTGCACCTCGATTAGGGATGTGTTAAAAGCACTGAGGAGTCAGCTGTTCGGGGTGACCGTTCACTTGGACTGGTTGCCCTCGCCTCCGTGCTTTAGTGTTTATTCTGGTGTTTGTGTTTAGATAATTAGAAACTGTGAAATAACTGCGTGTGTGCTTAGACTGTTTAGAGTAGTAGTGACCCGTTTGGGCCTTAGCGTTTATTGTTTGGTTTCCACTGCTTGTAAGTAGTCACCTTTTGTTAGCTTTTGTATTTTTTTCTGTATAAACAGCTTTTGTAACTCTTTGTGAGTCTTTCTTTTAGTTAACTAATTATTATCAGTAATTTGTGAGTAGTGTGCATGTTGGCCTTGCCTTCAGTTTCTATGCCAACCACCCTTTGTTAACGTTATTGTACTACAAAATAGGTCCTGTTGGCCGAACAGTACACGCAGATCCCATTTTCCTCTAAAGATCTGGAATTCTTATGCTACTTTCCTTACCCCTACAAACTGGGACGTAACAAAGTTAACAACTATACAAAGGTATTTCCTTTGTTTCGTATATGGCGCTGAGAATTCTCTCTCCTTTGCATTGGTTTTGAAGTATCTTGTATATTGCCAAACACGGGATCAGATACAATCTTCACCTGATGCTCAATGAAATCCACAATGTCAGAAAAAACTGCTCTATGATGATGCACTTCTTGAATATCACATGCTACTGTTCTCCATTTGTCTCTTAGCTTGTATGGTAGCTTCCTGATTATGGTCAACATATTGGTTGTAGTGTCAAGCTCAGACATGTACTGCGCTTTATCTATTGTGTAACAACATCCTCTGAGAAAGAGACCTTGAAAGCTTGAAAGCCTTTGCGTCCTCTGGCTTAATTGCTGGCCAAGAGATTGCATTATTTAAATAAGCTGAAGCAATCTTTTGCTTATCGCCAAAATGTTGTTCCAATAAAGCTTTCGCTCTGTCATAGCCTCCATCTACAGTAATTTGTTGACAGCTTCTGACAAGTTCCCTTGGTTGACCACTTGTGTACTGCTCCAAGAAGTACAGACGATCTGTAACATCATCAGTCCTTTTCCCAATAATATGTTTGAAGGCTCTCATAAAGGTATGGTAGAGCAAAGGATCCCCATTGAAGATTTGAATTTCACGAAAGGGGAAAGAAAGACTATGTTGATGGACCAACATGGCAGTTATTTCATTTTGTCTTGCCATTATAGACAACAAATCACTATCAGAAACAGCTGTGGTGGCATGTTCAAACTGTGGAGCTGCTAAAACACCTGGGTTCCAGTGGGGGTAATTGAGATTCAACATTCAAAGCGTTTCTCATGTGTTTTGACTGTCACGGCTCCTGACTAATCGGCTCCATTTATGATCATTTCCTGCCACTCACTCGGCTCTCCCTCTGCCACTTCTCTCGGTAATTGACTCATGAGTTTCAGCTGTTCTCCCTCTGGTTTTTAAGCAGCCACGCCAGCTCTCCCTGTTTGCCAGATTGTCTGCTGACGCTCCGCGTGAAGCAACTCTCCAGCCCTTCTTCTGATTATCGGTGAATTGGTTTTGAAACGGATCCCTTGACCCTTGGCTCTCGGAAATCGGCTCAGTAATTTTGTAATCTTCTTGCACCTTTATAATATTGGATTGGACTTCGGATTGGATTTTGGATTTGGATTTTGTCCGTCGGATTGTGTACCCTGTTTCCTCTCTCCCTGTCCCCCCCTCGGATACTGTCGATTCTGGCTACCGACTCGGAACGGATAACGGGACCTCGCTCTGCCTCAGCCCCTCTCGAGTCAGTGAGTACCTACTGTATTATCGTGCTCACAGTCTCCCCATCTGCATATATTCATGGTTGGTTCAGGAGTGGACCTTACCCTTGTTTGTGAATCGCTGGATCTATTATTTACCTGCCACCTCTCCCTCTCCTTGTAGCAGGCTCCTCGGTTTTCCGCGCTGCAGTGCCATGCCCCCCCACTGCGCAGCACGCGCCTCCACAGACCCTCTCCAGCGATTCCCCGGCTCGGATCGTCAATTCCTACAATAAATACTTTACCCTACACCTGCGTACTGACTTTGCTTGGGTCCACATCTTGTATCCCTTACATTGACTTAGTTTCTGTCTGGTGGGATTCAGAAACATTCTTGGCCAAGAAGGTGATTTTATGTCCTCCCCATGTACAAGGCACAAAAGAAGGGGCATCAACATCAATAGCATAGTGAGGCATTTCCGCCATTTTTTTCCGCATTTCCAAAGTAGGATTGCATACCATCAGACTGATCTGCTTTGCAGATCTCCCGTCGTTATTCTCTGTGCATTCACCTTAGCCACAGATGCGGCTATTTCCATTTCAAGTTAACATTGCTCTATCTTTTTCCGTATCTCCTTTTCCTGTTTCTACAAATTGTGTTTGTCCGTGAGGTACCTCTCACGAGTGAGAAGAGCAGCCATAGCAGCTTCTGCCTTGATACAAACAGAAGCAGTAGAAGAGCATGATACTCTTGACTTTGATCCATGTCTTTACTGTTAATAGCCACACCCATCCTCTACACCCTCCACTGGCTCCCTGTGAAGTACATTATTGATTTTAAACTCTTGCTGTTTGTTTGTAGTGCTGTCAACAGTCTTGCACCTTCTTATCTTTATGAGATAGAGCTCTTCTGGCCAACACTTATTACATGTCCCCCGGTCCAGATGCAAAAGGTTGGGGGATTGTTCCTTTGCAGTAGCAGGTCCTAAGCTGTGGAATAGTCCCTTGGAATTATGTTTGATCACGGACCTGTCACTTTTTAAATCCAAATTTAAGACCCACGTATTTAGGATGGCTTTTAGTACGTTGATGTGACAATTTTAAGTATTATTGTGGTTTATTGTGTTTTACTGTTACTCTTTTATTGTTTCTAGTACTTCTTGCTTAATATGTGCTCTTATTCTTTTATATTGCTTGTTGTTTTACTTAGTTTTATTATTGTAAAGCACTTTGGGCAACCCTGGTTGTAGTAAGGTGCTATATAAATAAAGGTTGATTGATTGATTGCTAATATTTGAGATACTGTCTCCGGGCTTAATGTCATCATGTGTCATTCCCAGTTATTCTCTCGTTTTTTAGGGGGGCCAGTGCTTTACATCTTCGATGAATCCTTTAACATATGCGTTAACACCTGTAAACCACGCATTTTGTTTGTGCTGTTCATCTTGAGGAATTATTAAGGGCATCAATGACTAACGCAGTGACATTGCATCATCACACATTTGAACCAAGACATCAAGCTGAGTTTGCACTTGAAAAGCATTATTATTTTTAATGAGCTCTTTCAAGGCAGCGGCCACACCCTGCATTTTATTCACTCTTGCTTTACGATCTTTCTGAAGCCTTTCGACTTGACATAACAATGCCTTTTCTGTAGGGATAACCGTCGTTTTGACTGCAGCAGCTCTCTTCATAGTTGAACATGCCTTTGAGTCGCTCATATTACAGTTTCTCGACACAAAATACAACTAAAGTGACATCCGCCAAGATCAATGCTCACATCAGACGTTCACCTTAAACTTCAGCATGTGACACTCTCATAAAAGCGATCCACTCCTTTAACATCGACTCAAACTTTGCAGTGGTAATGAATGTAACAATCAGCCGGATTCAACTGTCCAAGTCGTGACAAACTCATAGCATCAACGAACATAACAAAACATACTGGAGCTGAAATCCATTATTCATCCAATAACTGTCTGCATCCCCAAGTAGCTGAGTTGCCTGTGATCCTAAATGGTAAATGGTCTGCACTTATATAGCGCTTTTCTACCTAGTCTGGTATCAACGCGCTTTACACTGCTTCTCATTCACCCATTCACACACAAGCACACACATACTCATACACCGATGGCAGAGCTGCTATGCAGCTGACCTGACACACTGGGGGCAACTTGGGGTTCAGTATCTTGCCCAAGGAAACTTCGACATATGACTGAAAGAGGCGGGAATCGAACCACCAATCTTCCGATTGGCGACTGCTCTACCTCCTGATCCACAGCCACCCCAAGCTCCTGTCGGGGAATTTCTTCAACATAGCTTCGGATCAATGTGCTCATTTATTACCTTTACCAATACCAATACTTTGTTTGTTTTTGGCCAGTTATAGGAGCACGTTCAGTGAACATCTGAGAGCTAATGACTTTATAGGCTGACTACTCATACAGGCTGCAGTAACTCACACCACTGAATGTCTTATTATGTTATCTCTTTGTGTATTGTTTTTGTTTATTTTTTTTCTAACTTGATGTCTCTCTTACTTTTACTCTTTCCACTGTCAGGAGCGACTGAGACCTTATAATTTCCTTAAGGATTAATAAGGTATTTCACCCAAAATTCAGCACACTGAGAATATACACGAAATGCAAAGAAGGAGGCCAAGGACTTCTGAGTGTCAAAGCCACTATCCAGGATGAAACATTAAAGATTCATGATTACACCAGCGCGATGGCCCCGACTGATGACGTGCTCAGTGACTACCTCAGGCAACAGAAACCCAAGAAGGAAGAGGAGCAAGAACAGGAGCCATCGTGGAAAGACAAACCCCTGCACTGCATGTACCACTGGCAGATAGAGTGGCTAGACAAAGGTGGACTGAAAGACAGCACAGAGGCATTAATCATGGCAGCACAGATACAAGCTCTAAGTACACGATCAATAGGGGCTGTGGTCTACCACACCAGGCAGGTCCCCAGGTGCAGGCCATGCAAAGATGCCCCTGAAACAATCCAGCACAGAACAGCAGGGTGCAAGATGCTAGCAGGCAGGGCATACATGAAATGCCATTACCAAGTATAGTGGGGTGCGAAAGTTTGGGCAACCTTGTAAATCGTCATTATTTTCCTGTATAAATCATTGGTTGTTTAAGATAAAAAAATTCAATTACATCTATCATATAGGAGACACACAGTGACATTTGAGAAGTGAAACGAAGTTTATAGGATTTGGCTTAGTAAGCTCAGTGACCCCTGACCTCCGTACACAGGTGAATCCAATTATGAGACATAACTCCTTTAGTAATTGATTAAATTGATATGTTGTTGCAGTCCTAATACCCAATGTGTTCCAGGATGTCATGTAGTCCCATGTTGACCGCATCCTCAACCGACCTGTTTGCCCTGTAGGCGAACTGCAGGGAGTTCAGCAGACATGAACTGTATTTCAGTTGTATGAGGCTTTGTGGACATACACAGCTTGTCCTTGGTCATGTCACATCTTCTTTGAAGTAATTTTCTTCCTTCTCCTAAAATTGATGTGTCCAAATGCTGTGTATAGTCATTGAAAGCAAACATCTACCACTATATGATTGGAAAACAAATATCAATAGAAGCTGTGTTTGAGAAAAAGTTGTGAAAATGCTATTTGGATGGACTGACTTACACATGTACAAGGGTAGAAATATGAGGCAGTACACAGAAGGGTACTTTAATGTAACCATACACAATATCACTGTAGCAGGACAGGTTCATCCATTTAGATGACATGTCCATTGAACGTATAATTCTCCACTGAGTCAGATTGTCAGAAGTGTCATCAGACCTATGAGAAGACGTGAATGCAGCCTCAGAACATCAACCCAAGAATTGTCAAGCACAAACAGTGCCTTCACATACATAAACGAAGATGACAGAGAATACGATTATAGAGACATATTCACTAACATCTTTCAGTGGATGATGTTTTGTGTCATGTAGAGAACAAAAATAATAAAGTTCATAATTTTTCAAACCATCCCATAATGACAGCTCTAGCTGCCTTAGGTTTTTTAGTTTCTCAAAACAAGAATCAGATCTGCACTCGTAAGTCATTTCAGAATTGTAATACATAATTTTGGTTGGTGTACTTCCGGTTCCTGTATCGACACGGATTGTTTGCCGCTCCTGTCTGTTGGGTTTAATACGGTACGTTTAAGTTCATTTCTAGACTCTGAGATCCTTAATCTACTGTCTGTTAGACACACATTGGTTGGATTTAAAAGT
>JAUMHJ010049787.1:0-13211 GCA_032361105.1 Microctenopoma lineatum
TGTTCTTTTTCACTATGAAGTGACTTCAGATTACTTTTATTGTGATTTGTGCAATTTTGGTTGCATTCTTTACCAAATGCAGAGGAAAGATAAATACGTTTTCACTGACTTACCACTGGGTCTCGCTTCCACTGGAGGATGCTCGACTCCTGGCGGCTGTTCTGGTTCCCCATCAGAGCTGACTTCCAATTCATCATCCGTCTCATCATCGCTGTACGGCATGACCTCATCATCGGGCCCCATGGACCCTTGAGAGTCCGCACGTTGCCGACTCATCTTAGCACCTTACGAGTCTCTGAGAAAGACAGAGTTTCAGTGGATCAATAAATGGGATGAAAAATGATGAAACATTTTTATTCACGTCACAAAAGCAGCCAACAATTTAGTTTGGTTGTTTGGTACAGTCACACCACAGCAGCATGGCCATATGCTATGTGTCCCTAAATTCTGAATGTATTTGTCTGGAGTAATGGTGACCGTGACTGTAATGCTTTTGACAGTAGCTATGATGGATTGCTAAAAATGGTTTATTTTAATAACCAAATATAACAGTTTTCTAGACTTGTACAGTATCCAGCACCATCCTCAGGTCAAAAACTCTCTATAACAGCAACCACCACTAAAGCTGCCTCTCCCAATTCATACAGAGAATGCTAGCTGCGGTGAACATGGCAATTTCACAACCTCTATTGCCACCAGGAAGTGGAGTCAACAATAACTGCAGATGCAAGGTTTGTGGCTTTTGCACAGAAGAGTAAGGTGGAAAAATGCTGCCATAATCTAACCTCACCTCACCAGGTACCATAAAAATGGGACTAGAGACTAGAGGGGTGGTGTGTGCGTGTGTGTGTGTGTGTGGGGGGGGGGGTATAACTAAAAGGAGACTAAACAGCTATTTGTAACAGGTTTAAACATGTTTGGTCATTCAGACAAACATTACAGTCATTCTGTGAGTGGAAAAGCAAATGAAAAGACTGTAACAGCAACAGGAACACTACACAACAGGAAAGGTTCAACAAAGACAACCAAAAAGGGAAAAAACTATGTACAGAACAAGAATAAGAAGCTCATTTTCAGCATTTGAAATTAAAGAGGAGCAGTCGTGGAAACTGCACATCAAGTGAAGAGAGAAAAAGGACACGATTCAGGTTTACACCAGGAAGTTTCTGTCAAACCTCATACTATGATAATGACGTTGGAGCATGCTCGTTTGTTAAAATGTCACGCAATGGAAGGTTATGTATGCATAAGCAACTGAGGAATGTTATCCTATCCTACCAGTCATTGTCTCCTTCTGTTCAGGACCAGGTTTGTTTCAGGTTTCTTTAGGTTTTGGCTGGGATGGTGTGACTGGAAGAGCAGGATGAACTGCTAATGGGTGATTCTCAATATTCTATTATGAACACAGTATGTCACAAGTGCAGAATATGAGCTGTTGAAAAGGCTATTTATAAAACAATCCTGGTCCTATAACAATAACAACTTTACTGACGAACAGACCAAAACCAACAATGATTCAATGCTACCAACAAGTTTTGCGTGTATGTGATTCATACACACAGTCCAACAGGCCCAAAAAGACGCCAGACCACCAAATGTGCAATAAAAAATAATCTCCAAAAAAGAAAAATTTTCCTGTGTTTGAGTGCTGGTGTCAGACAGAGGAAAAATCAATACTGTAATGAAGCCACGATCTCATGGGAAACCCCACAGCATGCTCTTAACTGCACCTGGTTAGCAGGTGTTAGGTTTAGCTTGGCGATTCCCATCAACTTAATGTTTAATTAATGATGTGGAGGAGTCTGTCAACACAGCTGATAAGGTTCATTAATCCCATTTCCAGTTACAAACAGCGGAAAATCTGGGAAGACAGACAAGCCACCAATCATGAACCATGGAAAACTCCAGTTTGTGATTGAGATAGATAGAGAAATAGATATACATATAGATATACACTTACCGGCCACTTTATTAAGCACACTGCAAACCACTGATCAGCCAATCACATAGTGGCAACTCAATGCATTTAGGCATGTTGACATGGTCGAGACAAACCGCTGCAGTTCAAACCGAGCTTCAGCATGTAGAAGGTGATTAAGTGACTTTGAATGTGGCTTGGTTGTTGGTGCCAAACAGGCTGGTCCGTGTATTTTAGAAACTGCTAATCTTCTGGGATTTTCACGCCCAACCATCTCTAGTGTTTCCAGAGAATAGTCCGAAAAAAGGTAAAACATCCAGTGACCAGAAGTTCTGTGGGCGAAAATGCTTTGTTCATGCCAGTGGTCAGAAGGCAATGGCCAGAGTGGTTCGAGCTGATAGAAAGGCAACAGTGACTCAAATAACCACTCGTTACAACCAAGGTATGCAGAAGAGCATCTCTGAACGCACAACGATGTTGAACCCTGAGGCAGATGGGCTACAGCAGCAGCAGACCCCACCGGGTGCCAGCCCTGTCAGCCAAGAACAGGAAACTGAGGCTACAATTTGCACAGGCTCACTGAAATTGGACAATTGAAGATTGGAAAAATGTTGCCTGGTCTGATGAGTCTCAATTTCTGCTACGACATTCGGATGGTAGGGTGAGACAACGACGTCAACAACATGAAAGCATGGATCTAGGGCTGCAACGATTCCTCAAATTGTTCAAATAACTCAAACTTAATATATCAGAGGCAAGTTTTTAGAATCGATGCTTTGTTTAAGTTATAACACACGGTATTTATGATTATTTGTTAATCAATGTTTATCAATAACAGCCAACTGCTTGCTTATAACAGGTCTTTCATGTGACATGCACCATAAATATTGTTATATGCAAAATATGTTTTATTCAATTACTAGCGAATAATCGCTGGAAAAAGAAATCGACAGAATACTCGATTCCAAAATTACTCGATAGTTGCTGCCCTATATGGATCCATCCTGCCTTGTATCAACGATTCAGACTGGTGGTGGTGGTGGTGGTGTAATGGTGTGGGGGACATTTTCTTGGCACTTTGGGCCCCTTAGTACTAATTGATCATCCTTACAACGCCACAGCCTACCTGAGTATTGTTGCTGACCATGTCCATCCCTTTATCCAATCATATGGACCAATATCTCTGAGGAATGTTTCCAGTACCTTGTTCAATCTATGCCACGAAGGATTAAGGCAGTTCTGAAGGCAAAAGGGGACCCAACCAGGTACTAGCAAGATAAGATGTGCCTAATAAAGAGACCGATCAGTGTGTATGTATGTTTTTATAATTAATTTAAAATATATATATATATATATATATATATATAGGTTTCTTCTCTTAAAAGGGCCTTTATCCTCTCCACTGTTTTCTAACTGCTAATTGGTTTTCCACAAATATTTTATGTATATACATTGTGTAATGTCTAAAACCTTACACTGTAAAGTGTTCCATTTACTTTGGTCAAATCTTTCACTGTTTGAGCACAGTGGGGAAAAACACTGGTGTGAGTCACAAAATGAATGGTGGCTCAATTC
Source organism: Microctenopoma lineatum (assembly GCA_032361105.1). Classification (NCBI taxonomy): domain Eukaryota; kingdom Metazoa; phylum Chordata; class Actinopteri; order Anabantiformes; family Anabantidae; genus Microctenopoma; species Microctenopoma lineatum. Next base: position 3,494 of record JAUMHJ010049787.1, read on the forward strand.
CATGTGTTTGCTCTATTGTCACCAGGGCCTGGTGTTGTTCATGCCGGCTCGGTGTCACTCTGCCATGGCTGAATGGAACGCCTGAATAGAGCAGAGCCACACTAATGTTATCAGTACCACTTGACAGGGCAAACTGTCCGCTGTGAGAAAGACCTGTGAAATGTTCTATCCAGTCCTGCTTTTAATATAACTGGAGAAAGATGAAGTGTGTTTAAAGATAATAAAGCATTCGTGTTACAAAGCAATGTACCGTGAATTTGTCCTCACCTGCATTATTACCAAATCCTGTGCACTGTACTGCACTGTTGAAACCCTCCAGTGACGAGTCATCAAGTTCAACTTAGAGAATCTTGGTAGCTAATGTGTGGCTTTCAAAAGTTGACATTTTGAGGATTGGGAGGTACAGTTCATTTGTGTTGCAATAAAATGAGCTCAACATTATGCATAATATGGCTACTAACGTTTTCTCTAGTAAAAACCTGCACAGAGCCAGTTTGAGATGGTAGCAGTTCCATTTCTATGCAACATAAAAAAAGGGCGCACCAATAATTGCAGCTTTTATCAACATGGATACCATGAGTTCAGCTTGGGCAACACTACCAAAAAGATGAATCACACATTTGGTTGTTACTAAATCAAAATGGAGACGCTGCATCAACATCTATGAAAAATGCAATCCAATATGGTGGTGAATAATGGGAGCAGCATTTCTTACATAGTGCTCATGTCTGGCTGAACACAGCCCGGGGAGCTTTAGGAGTAAATACCTCAGCTCATGTTGCACGTCAGTGTGCAGACCCACCCACACTGCTGTGTGTTTGTGTATCTCTGCTTCAGCGATAAATTCAGTCACACCAACAGCAGGTGAAATAAAAACTGTCAAAAGTTATCTTACAGGTAACACGCGACATGATGTTGAATACATCATTCTTTGTTTTGTTCATCATTTATTTTGTTGCCAATTTCCACTTTGCTAATTCACACAGAGTAATTAAGACATGTGTCTTATAACTCGTTGAAACCCCACCAGGCCCCCACATCACCTGTACTCTCTGTTGTGATCCTCTGTGTTGTATAGGATCACAATGAAGTCACGTTTTAATTAGTACAATGCTTTGGGTTAAGATCTGAATGCTGCAATACCATCTTTTGCCAGATGAAGATGCTGATCCACACCCTGTTTGAGTATGTATCATGCAGTATCAACACTTGACCAGAAGTCTAATTTTAGATCCAGGAACTATCAGACAAAGAAAGGTGGAGAACGGTGGCTAATGAATAAAGGCTAATGAAGCATTACAAAACAAATTTGTAATAATGCTGGTAGTGCTTAACATGTGTTTTCATGCTAAGCAAGGACTTTTGAACAGTATCATAGTTTTAAAGAAGCTATGGTTTCACTGAATGAGCGCCGACTGGTCTCACAGGTCTGGACATGAAAACCTGAAAAAAAGTTGGAAGGGTGGGGGATTTTTGTGTCCTCTCAGAGTCAAATCACATTTTAAGGAAGTATTTTATATCTATAAGTCCCCATTTAAAACCAAAAATTACTGTATAAATACAATTATTAGTCAACAAGCAGAGATCCAACATTAAAAACTCAGATTTTCAATGTTAGAGATTGACTATGGGACATCTTCTTCTGGAGGTTAAAAGGATAAATATGTTTTTTTGTCCAATTGACGTCATCATCCAGTCAAACAATGTTCCCCGCAGCCTCCACTAAAACCCTGCGTCATGCCTACACACAGTGTTACAAACTCGTCATCACTGAAGGAATGTAAAACAGCTGTGGAACAACACGTAAAAATCTAACAGGTCTCAATCCACGCTCCTCTCTATTCTTAGCCAAAATGTCATTGTCATAACTTATCAAGCGAGTGTGCTCCAACAATACAACCAACACACAATCTGACTGACTTGATGCCCATCTATGAAGCCTCAGTCCTTCTGCAGCCTACTGAGGAGGATTTTGGTATACTTATATTTGGACTGGATTTTATGTTTTCTTTAAAAAGCTGAAACAAAACAGGTCTTTGGCATCAAGACATAGAAGCTAGAGTCCTCAGATACTGGCAGGTTCTAGAGACTGAGGTCTGCATTTGTTGTTCAGGGAACACCATGTGATGATGAACATGGTAGCTAATGATTAGTCCATGCTGTGATTAGGACTTCCCACTGGACTGAAATTTATTGACAGGAGTGTACCTTCAACTTCTAAATCACAGAAGCAGAATCGCGGGGGTGTGGCTGGGGCAAACAACAAAGAGCAAGAAAAGAAGAAGGGGGCAGGAACTGACAGAGAACATACTTGAGTGACGATAGTAAACCCACAGGAGAGAATGCTTCAAACACACAGGTCTATTGCTCAAGGAAAACGCTATTACTGCACATTTCTATTATACATTAGTGCTTTATGCTCTTCTGTTATGATCTTTGAAACGTGATCAGCAACTACACAAAGGAAACCGTATTAAACATGGAGACAAAACTATTCAAGAACAAATAATTTCTTCTCCCCTAAATCTAGTTTCGGTACTAGGCATAGAAATCAGAGACGGGGTTCTCAAACATTCAAGCACCAATGATAAACACTCGATCAGAAGAGAAAAATCTAACTTTCATCCTTTTAGCAGTTACACCTCTGTGTCTACATATATTTTCTAGTGTTTTACAAAAAAGACATGTATGTGTTGGTGCACCAGACTGTAAGTGTGGAAATGAAAAACATGTAGCGATGCCCACTGTAGTCCACTGAAACCAGCAGCACATTAGCTGCTTCCAATATTAAACACCTGCCACTCCAGCTAAACTGTTGGCATCACAGTCACAGGTCAGGTTCTGACAAGAAAGAGGAATGTGTGGAATTAAAAAAGGATTAAATATCTGGTTCTGCTGCATCACAAGTCTGACAAGGTTACACGAGTGCATCACTAAAAGCGGTGTGCTCATCTTACACACACGCACATGACTAAAATCACTTCCCAGAGCCGACGTTCCAGACTATAGGACACACAGCTTACTCTTAAATTATGATAAACCCTGTTAACCTGAGCAGGACTACAACAAACGTAGGCAGGGTAAGTTATTCTGAAACATATGAGGAGTTCCTCCAGCTACTTCTGTATTGGCCTTTAGCTGAATTTGGAATTTAAAAAAATTTAATTAGTAAGCTGATGACATCTCCTGTAAAAGGAAACCTCATTGACACATGGAGGTTTCAGAAAAGAAAGCATTTGAAGATATTTTACAGAAGGTCATTTTTCCTTCCATGTGACACGAGGTCTGAGCTGCAACAGAGGAGAATGCAAAGCATTTTCGCCAGCGCGCTGAGGTCCCAGGGCGAGTGAGAACAGATGTTATCAGTGAGTTTAGCACAAGAGTCGGATTTCTGCAGTGCCTGAGGGGAATCCGTTTCAACTGACATTTACAATAACCCAGTGGAAAACACTACAAGCAAGCAGTGTTTGTTCTGTGCATCGCTGTCAATTAAAATAGAATTTACTTTACTCTGTTCTGTTTTTCACTTTACAGGCTTTTTTGGGGTCTAACTCATTTCAATAAGATTACAGCATGGGGACAGCGAGGGCACAAAATAAAAACGTGTTAAGCAGACAAGAGAGTTGATTCTGGCTTGCAAATAATGCTGAGCTTACTAATAATCATTGCTGATGAGCCTTTAAATCCTTGCTTTTATTGCTGGGATTTTCTTCTAGCTTTTCCCCTGTCACTGGAAGACGCCCACACCCACAATCATGTGTGCTCTTAAGTCAGCCTAAAAAAGTAAACCTGTGTCGCGCAGGGCGGGGCTATAAATCAACATCCGCATTAGTGGCCTCCTTATCACTGAATGATGGAAAAACATTCAGATGTGTATTTTAAATTATTAAGTGGGCACAATTTCTGTCTGGTCACGTGTCAGGGTTATAATAATAATAATTTGTATTATAATAATACATTGTATATGTTTATGTTCAACAGAACATATCAACATATGTTCTGTGGATTTTCGTGTTATCACATAATTGGTCAACCTAGGCATAAAAAACATCACGCCACATTAATCTGGCATTCTACTATACATAGTTTTATATTTGTTTTTTAAAATGGTAAATTTGATCATCATCCGTCTGTGACTGTGCTGGTAATATTTATTTCTGTGAAATTTCTTATACTAATGATTGACTATTAATTTTTATTTGGGATGGACGACAGCACAGGGTGAGTGTTAATGTTTTTTTTCCTTCTGTCAAGCTTTACATGCTCTAGCATTAAAAATTATAAGGCTCTAACTTGAGTTTGTTTATATACTTTATATTATTTTCATTATTAATTTACCCCATGTTTTTTGTTAATTTATTGGATGTCTTGCTTATTACATGTCAAAAAAAGAATTTTGAAAAAGCAGCAATAGGAACAAAGTATTATTTTGCCAATGATTGGGCAATTTTTCATCACACTCTCATAATAGCGGTGGATGACATTAAGCTGCAGTGAAATACATCAGTATTTTACTCACAGCTGTAGTACAGGCAATCCACCGGGACACCAGCTGCTATTGCAGTCACACAATGTCAGGGCTCCTGAGCAAGGAACTGGAACCTCACGAGGGTGAGAGGTTGCATTCCTCTGTGGAAGATTGGGTCATTTGAAATCTGCAGTCGTCTTCAGAGAGCTTAGCACCAATTATCACAAATCACATCTTCCTTTACAAAGTGAAATCCAACAAACACGAACACTTGAACATCATCACCTATTTAGTCCGAGTTTCATTTGCATCCTAATTTGCCTGTTTTTACTTACAGTAAACATGTGCGTCGAATGACACTTTGGTAAAGTTCAGGCTTCAGGGGAAAATGTTTCTGGCACATATGGTTTTGGCTGATTTAAAAGTTACCTGTGATCTTTTTTAAGTATCTGTGAAGAGTCTCTTCTTAAGGAGTTGCACTCTGGAGCAAGCAAGACTGGATCTCATTCATACATACATTCATTCTAGCTCAAGACTCTTCGCATGTTAGTCCCCTAGACAACTATTTACTGTTGTTTTAGGTGCCATCAAGGCAAATGTTGATACAAGGAGTACATAGGGGACAAAGAACCCACAAAAAGCTCCAGTCCCAAACAGAAATCAGAGACATCTGTATAGAAAAACATTCATAAGATTTGAAACAGCTGCTGTGACGCATTCACCTGAGCTAAACCTTTAGTGTTGATTTGCCTCTCAGTTCACGATTCAAATTCCCCATCACTGCTTCCAAGGTCAACCATTTCCATAAGGAGACAAACATTTCCCTAATCAAAAGGACTCCAAGTTGCTTTGTCTGCATAACAAGAACTTCTGTGCTTGTTTATGGAAAAATGTCCACACTGGTTGGGCATTTCCACTGTGCTTAGACACAACAGCGGCTACTGTGAGTGTGTGTGTAACATTTTCATTTTGTGACTACAGGAAGTAGTATTGCACCAAACATGCATTTCCTTTACAAATAATGCATGTATAGAAAAATTCAAAAGAGACAGATAAACTTGACAAAAAAAGAAAATAGGGTATTAATAAGAAGCGCACATTGCACCATTAGTCCAAAAACACCACCACAGCAGCAAACTTTTTTAGATAATAAAGCTCTGTCTATAACCACATGTTCATCAGCTCAACCAGGTCAACAATTTTATGTGATTAAAAATGAAATAATTAAGAGGTAGAATCATTCACCACAATAATAAAAACATTTCCTACACAAACTGTACAACATTATAAATCAACTAAGCTTTATGTGTTAACTTAATGAAAAATGTATTTGTGTACGTTTTACTAGTTTTATAAAGTTGACTGAAATTCTAGATTCACTTTTCAGATCCCTTTACAACACATAAACATGAGTTGTTGTCTTCAGGTCAACCTGGAATTATTAGCTGAATTAACTAAATGTTTTCTAGGATTACACACATAAAATAACTGTATTTTCCTCCAACATTAGTGCTGAACTACAAAAGTCTTCCTACAATCTGGATGAAGCAGCAATGAAACCAAAAATACGACTTTCTTCCCTCCAACTGGTGTTTATTATTTTTACCTATAACATTTTTCTGAGTCATAATGGTACGACTAAGAGCTGATTCTGCAATGGAAAGACAGGTGGAAACCTTAAGCTATATTATTTGAACAATTTAGTTCATTGCTGGTGCCAATAGAATATCTCAAAGTGGTTAGAGGAGTAAAACTGCACTGTATGCCATTTCTCGCTTACTGCACTGTAAGAAAGTACTGGCTGCTAGATTATTAGGTTCACTTTGCTCAAACTAAAATCTAACAACAAAACTCTTAAGATTGTTTAGAACATTTTAGGGGAGTGTTTAAAACTATCTATTCTCACTGAGCTTAATATGATGGGCTAACTTTTTTTAATAAATTAGTGTTTTTAAATTAAATGGTGAATCTAATTTATTTTTTTTGAAAAGGTCTGTAAAAGTGCCGGAACTCCGGACACAGGTTGCGAAAACTATATATGTACTATATGTACTAACCTTGTCACTATATCCTACAGAAATTGAAAAACAACTGCTCGTTACCAGTTTCATCCCCCACAGCGGATAAAAACTGAAACAAGGTGTCACCTGTACTGAAACGGTGGAAAGGTGAGTTCAGCACGCGCCCAGGTGAAGCACTGTCTCCTCTTCGTGTTTTTTATCGCCACAAACTCAAAGCAAGACAGTCAAACGAAAGAAAAAAGTTTATATATTAAATTAAACTCACCTAGTGTCACCTTTGTGGATTTATTTCAAATTGTGAATCCTGTCCTCAATCCGTGTCCAGGAGTGAGTGTTGTCACCGCTCCATGTTTGACTCCTCTTCCGGCTTTCTGCAGCGGCTCCCCGCCCTTACTCGCCCCTGCCCCCTCTTCTCCCTCACCTGCTTTACTCCCGCACAAACCTGCAGGACCGGTCCGACCCGTCCCTGCATAAAAACAACTAGTCAATAGCCTGTTAAAAACAACGTGCAGCATCCAGCGGGGCCGCAGCTGCGGAAGTGGGCGCGGAGGTGTTCGAGTCACGTGACGTACGGACATAGGTGCGTAATTGAATTCTTAATTAAACCAGGTAATCGTTTGCAGCAGGAACCATTTGACATTATTTTTATTTGTCACATTTTGACATGGAAAGAAAATAACAGTTAACACTACAAGTACTTTTTATAAAAGCTTTACATCACCCCTTTCAGACTACCCTTAGATGTGGGAGAAGGCATGTGTCTACCTTTGACGTCGACTTGCTCTAAAGCAGACAGTTTTGGAAGAATTAAAATTCTGCCAGAGCATGAGCTTTAGCCATGGTTCTAGTTCTGTTACACTCACAGAAATCCTGTTGATGCATAACAAAAAATGTAAATTAGAAGATCCAGTGCCAGTTTAAGAGTGAATTGCTGAAATTGGGGCGGTGCAGAAACTGTAAGAAAAATGTAAGCCATTCTGCGCATTTCTTGTCTCAATAGAAACAACAACACTGACTTGTCACCGTGACTTGGCAGTCAAATGAGAAACTACATTAGTTTTTTACCAGGTGTGGTCAGGGAGCACATGTTTTACCTCTCTGATGCTGCCTGGTTGAATAAAGGTTCAACCAAGTGGATCCGTGCTCTCCTCCATTCATTGAGCAACAGTGCCACCTAACGAGAATTCTGCTCAACAAACTGAAAAAAAGTAAAGTAAAGCAGGTAAATGTGCAAAACACATATCAGAGATAATGTATACCAGACAAAGTCCTGGTAATACGAAGTGTACTAATAAAGAGCAATCATACAGTATGTACATGGACTTCTGTTTACGTCATAGGGAGACGTAAAAATATGAGGGAGTGCATACAATTGTGTTTCTTTTGAGTGAATGTCCACCAAAAGACATTATGTAGTCTGAAGATAATCAATCATCCAGATGAAGTTGTCTGAAGGTTTAGTCATGACAACTGGACTTTTTTTCTTTAAGATAGAGATATTTCATTCTGCATCCACAGAACTTTTCAATCTGAGGGAAGTTAGTGACCCCAAATTTATCCTCCAGGTTGGTTTCACCTTACAACTGTTTTGAATAGGCTTGATAAGTGAAACAAGGGCAGTGGAGGGGGTGGGTAAGAGCTCCACCAAGGGCAGTTCCTCCTGTCCCCATTAGGTGGCTCTTTAAGGGTGGCCAATCTGGTGGACATGTGAATTGGGCCTGATTTTCCAGGGGTAGATGAAAGGGCAGCATGATAGGTTCATGATAAATTGGGCCTGAGACCTCCACTCCTGTTGAGTGAGGAGTTGTTTATTTACACATGTAAAGCTTCTGTCACTCCTCTCTTGAATCACCTGTCTTCCCTGTGCAGTATTTGTACATTATGGTCCCTTAATAAGTGTCCTTATTCAGATGAAGGTACACAGCTGACTTTGGCCCTAAAGTGTTGCACCTTCTGTGCTGGACCATCCTGTATCCATGTATAGGCTGTTTGGGTTCTCCAAATGTACAGCCCAGGGCACTCTTCACTGCACTGAACAGCATACACTACATTGCTTTGGTATCCGGTCTTTGGTATGGGCAAGTCTCATTGTGTTAGTGGGTTTGAAGTGGACAGGTATGTGGTCTTTCAGACACACTAGCCATATATGTATGATGATAATGATGAATTCTTTATTGATCCTCTTGGGGAAATTGTTGTTTGTTGTTTGGACAGCTGCTAGACCTGTGTCTGCGCTACTACAGGGTATCGGTGTCTTGTCCAAGGACATGTAGCTTTTGTGGAGACAGAGAATCGACCCGCTGACCCTTAGGTTGGAAAATGACTTCTCTACCCTCTGAGCCTTTTTGCCACCCCTGCATAACCCGAATAACCAGGTTCTTCTGGTGTCCATTTCTTGGAAGCAGTCATGGTGGGTTTTCTGTATGGGGTAGGAGGAGCTGTCAGGGGTGGAGCTCTTACATCTACCCACACCCCTCCCCTGCCTTTGTTTCACTTAACGAGCCTATAAATTTGTGGTCACTGGCCAACTTCCCTCAGATTGAAAAAGTTCTGTGGATGCAGAATGAAATGACTACCAGCAGCCTGGTGGCTCAATGGGTTAGGCGTCAGACTGGGATGCAGAAGGTCGAAGGTTCAAATCCCTGTCTGACTCCTATGTATGTATTGCACTCCTGGCAGCTAGCATCTGAACATTACAATTACAAATGATGGACTGTGAAGTAAACCTAATCCTGGTGCTACTGAATACCCTGAATACTATTTTGGGTATATTGCGTTATTACTAAGTTAAATAAATTGTATTGTAAAGAGAACGTTAAAAAACTAGACTTTAAATGACAGTAAATTAAACAAGTGCATGGCCGCATGGTTAAAGATATTTGTCCCGTCTTGCGGATTTAAGAATTTTGGAAATTTTTTCTTTAGGTGGCAGTGATAGGCAAAAAAGTGCCTGAAGTACCAGACATCAGAGAAGAAGAAGACAAAGCCCGCCTCTCCTTGGTTCTATTGGCCTATCAGGAGTCTGCATTCTGAGGCAACTTACTGTACCCGGAGAGTGTGCTTTAGAAACCGGCCAGCTAGTTAGCTAATATACTGACAGAAAGCTAAAAACATAACAGTTTGTTCTCGTTGGGCTCGTGTATTTTTGCCCTGAACACCCCCCGGGTAAACAGCAAATACCACAGCTGCAAACTGTACCATGGTCGGAGTTAAAGTCATTGGGAGCGAC
>JAUMHJ010049788.1:0-13200 GCA_032361105.1 Microctenopoma lineatum
ACACACACACACACACACGCACACACACACACACACACACACACACACACACGCACACACACACACACACACACACAGCTGTGGTCCTACAAACTGGAATCAAGAATCCAAGGAGACACCTTAACGTGAGTCTGAAAACACCACATCTGACAAGTCGGTAACTTCCTGGACAAACGCTCAGGCCCGTCAACAAATACTCACTAACAACACGGTGGAGCAAATTACCCGCGGCTTCATGCGCCCTCAGCTCCAGGACTATAATTCACTCAACTGTTCTGTAACAGTCACACGGAAACTAGTTTTGCAGCCTCCGACTGCAGCTGGTATGTTTGCCTGCATACCACAGCCTGTCCCCAGGACTCCCCGTTCACGGCCAGACCAGACCCACCCACCGCAGCACCACGGCTCCTAAGTACTTACGGTACTTTCTGTCGGCAGTACATGGCCAAAGCGATGGACGCTCCAATGGCGATGAGGACGGCGATGACGATCCCAGCGATGGCTCCGTCTGAGAGGCCGGAATCCAACGTTCCCGGCGCTGTAAAAACATCAAAGACTCAGTGGTCTGCTGTCTAAGGGAGGGTCCAACCTTCTGGTGTCTTCATCTAAATGACTGAACCTGCTGCCGACCTCCCCGCGGGTCAGAACCACACCAAACACGAGTAAGTGTGGAAGTGATGGTTCGTGGTGGGTTGGGTGTAGGGTTAGTTAGACACCAGCCAACCCCTCACAGGAACTGAATGCTAGTTTTAGTCACGACACAGAACGTCGTTGTACTGCTAACATCGCTTCATGCCGTCATTACCCTTGACTTCCAGGGTGTGGGAGTACGCGGTGGTCTTGCCGGTGACGGCGTTGTACGCCTGGCACGTGTAGATCCCACTGTTGGATAGAGACGGCTGCTGGATGCTGTACTGCTCCGTTCTCACAGAGGTCACGGTGCCGTTAAACTTCCAGGTGTAGTTGGCAGGAGGGACGGATGGTGCTGAGCAGGTGAGCGTCACGGCCTGGTTCTCCTCCACCTTCTTGACGCCCGTCACTGTGGCGGGTTCAGGACCAACTGCACCACAAAAGAAAAGGGATTCAGTATGAGGGTAGAAACGTAAAGTGCTGGGTCCATGTTCAGAACGAAGTCTGTCCGCTAACCCGGCTCAAGTCACACACACACACACGCACGAGCACGCACACACACACACACGCACACACACACACGCACACACGCACACGCACGAACACACACGCACACGCACACACACACACACACGCACACACACACACACACACACACACACACACACGCTGTGGCTTAAAGCCTCTGCTAATAAAAGGTAATAAAAGCCAATCACTGGCTGCACAAACACGCGTCTGCGTCACAGCCACACGTTCACTCACAGTTCACCACCATCCTGTAGGAGGCTCCCTCCCTGCTGACGGGGTTCTGGAGATGGCACCTGTACTCCCCGTTGTCTTCCTTCTGCAGCGGGTTGATCAGCAAAGAGCTTGCGTCTGCGGAGAACGCCACGCGGGCGCTGGGGGTCAGAGGCTTGCCGTCTTTCAGCCAGCTCGCGCTCTCGGCGGCGCCCACCGCTGCCTGGCAGCTGAGGTTGGCCGAGCTGTTGCCAGCGATGAGGGTTGCGGTCGGGCCGGTGATGGTCACGCCTGAGATGGGGTCTGTGGAATCATTTAGCAGAGAGGTCGGTTTACTGTTGTTGGTCAGAACACTTTCCAGAGAAACCAGAGAAACGAAAGCAGCCACTCTCTGCTCGATGAGTCTGAAACAGACTTCCTGACGTTCAGTACCGCTCTCTAGGAACCAGACGGACACGCCAGAGACAGAACTCTATTCATTATTAATTGTGCACTCAGACCGGAGGAAGAAATTAGAGCTCATTAAACGGAGAACGCACAAATCCCATCATGGCGGTAATGCTGCTGATCTCTACTTTGTGTTTCTGCCGAACACTGACTCATCAAACAAACTCGTTCATTTCATTTCCTTTATCATGTAAACACCCCCCCCACCCCCCCGCCCTGTTTCCAACTCTTATCTTTCAGAAAGAAAACACAGAAACTCTCGAGGGCACAAGGTAAGGTCATCCTCCAACCCAGCAGGTTTCACGCACACACACACACACACGCACACGCACACACACACACACACGCACACACACACGCACGCACACACACACACACACACACACACACACACGGCACGCTGCCAACTGAAAACAACATCCTCGGAGTCATGTTGCAGCTCTGTGGACGTTCTAAGGACGTGACGTGTCTCACTGTACTTACTGGAAGTCTCCCCGTATGACTAACGCGTCTCCGCCTGACAGTCTCTAAAGAATGTCACCTGTCCGTCTGTTATTTACCTGAGCGTCCTGCGAGTTTACATGAAAACATTAGCTTTGCTCTGACGTGCTCAGCGCGCCGTGGTGCCGGGCACAGAGCTCACAGAGCACACGAGGGAGGAAAGGACAAACAGGTGGGAGGTTCGTTCAGATGAACAGAACTCAGTGAGGTGCTGGTGTTTCGATGGGAGATATGTCAAGGACTCTGGTTATAGACGTCACCAGACACAAACACTCACACATTATAATTACGCTTCTTATTATTGCGTGCTGATGAATCTGCAGCAGGAGACGTCCGATGTTCTGACCACATCTGGAACCCGTTACTCACCCAGCACAACGAAGGTAACCGCCGGAGACGAGACGGAGCGCAGGGTCTTAGCGTTGCTGGCGACGCACGTGTAGTTGTCCAACTGAGTCCCCAACCCCATGTCTCTGATGGCCTTCAGAGTGAGCACGGGATCCGTGACCCTGAGGGGCTGCTGGCTGTGGAACCAGGCGAAGGTGGCGGGGGGGCTGGAGACGGCAGAGCAGGACAGATTGAAGTTGGAGTCGGACCTGATGAACTGGTGGTGAAGCTTCGGAGGACGCAGGGTGACTGGATCCGGTCCATCTGTGGAGACAGAGTTTGAACCGCTGTAAGATTTGACACAGCACGACGGGAAAAACTACTTTTAATAATTTGAATTATCATCATAGTATCAGTCTTTCATTCTGAACAATGAAGCATCCAAACGTTCCTCATGTCGTATTAGCTTCCTAAAGAAGGAGCAGACCAAACCCTCCTGAGCGGACGTGGTGAGTGTGTGATTAATTAATAACAGGGTTACAGCGTGGTCCATGCCGTTGGGCTGGTTAGTCATGGGGAAGGAGGGGAAGTGTGGGCCGGCGTGTACACAGTGACAGAGCGCTCTGCAAACACGCCGTGACCTCCATGGCTACCGGCCTGCTCGGCCCGCGGAGGGTTTCAGGCGCTACACGGTCAAACCGTTTATGACAGATGAGGTCCTACGGTGTGAACGAGCCGCAGCGGCTGAGTCACGGCTGAGTCTTTGTTGTCACACGGGTGTGGAGCTCAGTCAGTGAGGTGCAGCACGACTGAGACCTCAGAGCAAGTAGCTGTCTGCGGGAGACCAGGACCCGTCCAACCTGCCGCGGGGACGGTGCTTACTGCTAAAAACACATCAACAGTAAGAGGAGTCCTGTTTGTTGGTGGGTTGTGGTCAAAAGCCAAACTAGACGTTTTAAATTTGATAAGCAAATGTTGGCGTGGCCTGGGACTGTCCCGGCTCGCACCAACAACAAACAGGAGAGTGGGCCGATGCAGAAGCACACGTGTCCCAGCTCTTCTGTCCAGACAGGACGACTGGACGCCTCGTCCTGTCTGACCGGAGACAGGACGACTGGACGCCTCGTCCTGTCTGACCGGAGGGGACAGCAGCAGTACTCACAGAACACCGTGAGGTTGAAGGCGGCGCTCTGCGCCGTCTGCAGGGTGTTGGCAGCGGTGCAGTAGATGGGACCAACCAGGTCTGTCCTGAGGACACCAGTGATCTTCAGGGCACTGGACACACTGTCCTGTGACACAGAAAGGACCAACGTTAAACACTTCACACACGACCACACACAGATTCAACCTTGACCTCACACTCACCGTCTGCAGCGTGATCCGAACGCCGTCGGCCGCGATGGGCGCGGTGCCGTTGGTCCAGGTGAACGTGAGTAAGGAGCCTTTTGCAGAGCAGTTCAGAACCACGGTGCTGTTGGTCTCGATCGCCTCAGGCAGGCTGGACTGGATGACCACGTTGGACACGGGACCTGCGGGAGAAACAGGCGTCAGTACCGAGACCTTCTGCTTCTGCCTTCACTGTCGGGCTTCTGTAACCCGACGGTGTGGTCCGGGAGCCATAAGAAAACCGAGCAGCGCAACAGGAAGCATGATGCAACCGGGTGGAGCAGGTTTGCTTCTCCTTTTTTTAGTCATCGAGTCTGAATCCCACGAGCACAACGTGAAACACTGACACTTCAGCAGAGCGAGTTCAGAGGCAAAGAAAGAAGCTCCTTTGTCTCCGTGTGCAGCACAGCGAGCCGCTGGCGCCCGGGGCCGGTTTCTCTTCCATCTCCGTTTGAATGGAGGGCAGGAAGAGGCGGCAGCGACCCGACCTGCTCGACCCGTTCTCGCTCAGCTCCAGCTCGAGGTGTGAGGCTGGTGTTTGCTGGCGATTAGGCAACAGTAGGTGTGTGGGAACAATGCGAAGGAGCGGCAACCAGATCTGACACTAGCCACACGTCTGCGAACCAAACTGCCCTGCAGGGACACTCCGGCTCCGCTGGGATCCCCGAGGAAGAGGATGAGGAAGGCCGGTGTTTGCCAAGTGTGTGGTTTTACTGGCTGATTCCTGTGTGGAAGCGTAACCGTAGGAATGACGCGCTGGGAAAGAATTCCCGCTACGCTGGCAACCATCCTTTGGCAAATACCAATGCGAGATAGGCGACGTGCAGCTGACACGATCCTGACCCGAGACGCTGTGTTGTCAGAGCAGAACCAGCACACGCAGCTCGTGCACGGTGTCTGGTTCATCAGTGAGACGCAGCACTGCACGGCACCGATTCACTGCTGTGTCGGGTTTATGAATGAAAATCTGTTAAACTGTTGTTCAGGTGCTGATCCAAACTGGGCTCACTGGTTCCTGCTGGAACTGCTTCACAGAGCGGCTGCTAGCTCGGGTTGAGACGCTGCATCAAAGGCTCAGAAACTTCCTGAAACAGCTTCAACTTTCTTGCTGACGTTTGTGAAGCTGTGATTAGCTCAGATGCATCTGGGTCGCTGGTTCTGTTCGTGTCCATTGAGTCCTTGAGTTCTGTTCCTACCCCTGAGACAGATCTGTGGATCGTTACGCGCTGAGAGCTGCACTTTCCTTTCCTCATGTCTGTGTCTGTGTCGTGCTGAAGAAAACTCAACCCAACGGGACACGTGCCACTAAAACCAGGACCAGGAACCAAAACCAGCTCCAATGCTGGTGTGCATGGCGGCGGAGGAAGTGCCACCTCTCTGTGGGTTTGGTCCCGTGAGTCTCGGTGTCCTGTCCGCTCCGAGGAGCCACGCCCTGCAGCGGCTGCTTATTTTCCTCCACTTTCAGTTTATTTTTCCAACACGACTAAAGCGTCTCAGCAGAGACGCACCACTGCAGAGCTGACGTCAGCGTGACCGGGTCAGACAGCTCAGGTAGAACAGAGGCCCGTGCTCGGTGCTGTGGCTCGACCCAGAACCGCTGGAACAATCTGGACACGTGTGAAAGACAGTCGAAGACGCAAAGACACGATTCTGCAGGTGGTTTAAACTTTAGAGACACGACAAACATCCGGAGGCAGAACTCTGTGTGCTGCATCAGACCCAAACAGCAAAGACGCAGAAAGCGTGAGGCTCAGACAGAGACAGAGACAGAGACCCGTTGGGTCAAACAGCAGAACTCACTCAGCACTTGCAGCTTGACGTCGTCAGTCGAGGTGGTGCCGTCTGATAACAACAGGTTGATGGTGTAGTCCCCGCTGTCCGCGGGCGTCAGCGCCATCAGGGTCAGGAAACCATTGGTGTTGTTCACCTGGACCCTCCCCTGATAGAGCGGGTTCACCTTCAGCGTGCTGGGGCTCACGGTCAGCACGTTGACGGGCTTGTTCACCCCGTCGTTGAACGACCAGCTGATGAAGGCGTAGGACGGGGTGTTCACCAGCGTGCTGAAGTTCACGTTGGCTGCCAGGACGGCGTACAGCTGCCCCGGGGGGGGCAGGAGCCCCTGTCCCGCGCAGCATCCTGGGGGGGGGAGAAAAGACACTCATTAGATCCAATCCGTCTGCTGCGATTATTAAATAAACCATTCACAGGGTTTAAACAGAAACTCATCGAGGCTACGCCCAGAAACACGCGCGCACACACACACACACACACACGCGCAAACTTCAGATCACTCCCCACGCTCCGAGCTCCGTGAGCGGGGACCGTGACTCGTTCTCACCGAGCAGAGAGAGCAGCAGGAGGAGAGACTGATCCATTCCGGACGGTCCGAGTCTTCGCAGCAGTGACGGAGAGAGAGCAGAGCGCGCGGCACTACCTGCTGCAGAGCCACGCCCAGGCTGCGCGAGGAGGAGCAGCACCTACAACACGCTCCTCCTGCTGCGCCCCACCACACACACACACACGCGCGCGCGGGGGGGGGGGGCTGTGTAACTGCTCATTTCTCAGTAACACTCCGTCATCATTAAACACCAGATAAAGTTTCGTCACCTTCTACTGAAAAGTTGAATTCTCCGCTTTCACCTGCTCGCGGCTTTAACGAGTCGCTGCTGCCACCCAGTGGACACCCGGGGAACTACCCTCGTTACTGCTCTACTTCTAAACAGTTATATTTTATTTTATTAGTTATACTCCAGGTAACTGATCATGTGCATTTAAATACTGAAACTTTGAATGAACCCTGTTTAGATTTTATTGTGTTTTACTGTACAGCTCCATGACTTTAACAAAGAAAGTTTCTTCTGCCAAATAAAAAACTCTGTTGTTATTGAACATTTCCTGCTTCCATCGAAGCGTGTGTCTAAACTACCAGTAAGTGAACACGCCCCGGTGTGGAGAAAATGGAATGCAGCCAATTCAACACTCGAGCGAATCAATGAAGCACTGAGTGAAAAGTTGTTTCTGCTGACAGGAGCAGAATGTGACATCATCATCAACATTAACAATTAAAGTTTATTCAGAACAACAGACAGATCACGTGTGACTGGTGAACACGGATGACGTCACATTTCAGTCACTCATTCCTTCTGCATGTTCGGAACGACGTTACCATGAGCACAGTGCATCACGTATCCAGCAGGATGACGTCAGGCTGCGGGACCACAGACATCGCTGACAGCAGCACCAACTTTAATGTTTCTAAACTCAGAGTATTTGTGTTCACAGCTCCATCAGCAGGGAGACTCCTGTACGTTCAACCTGCTCATGGACCAAACAGGTCTCATGAAACTGATCCTTCACAGCACACTGATGGTTTCTGAGGTTTCTGACCTGCAGGTGCCACGCGTGGCTTCTGTGGCACGTGCTGCATCTACACAGCTTCTGCTCGGCGGGACGGAGCAGCTGAACGGTTTCTCTCCCTCAGGTGGAGCTGCAGGTGGAGCTGCAGGTGGAGCTGCAGGTGGCCCGCGCTGCCACATCTTTTGCCCCATTCGGAGCAGCTGAAGGAGCGTTTAGCTGCACCCACCTCACACCGGGAGAACTGACGGAGGTCCCCTGTTGGCGACACCTCAGAGGAACAGCTGGTTTTACGTCACGTTACCAGCTGGTTTTAAAGGCCTGTTCCTGGCTGCTTGTGCATCTCTGCGCTCCACAGTTTGGCTTTGATGAAGCTGCGAAGACACACGTTGCTCTTCACCACCATCCTCCCTCCTCATCTCCTCCACTCTTCACCACCATCAGCCTTGTCCAGCCGTCTTTTAAGCTGCTCTCCGTCCTCACCTGTTCCTCTCTCATCTGTGGCGCGGTTCTCTGGGTTCTCCTGGTTCCTCTGCTTCTGCTCCTGAGGAACCTCTTTAATCACCGTAAACTTCTTGACATTAACAGCAAAAACACAATAGTGTGTAAAATGGACTGAATGTTTGCTAATTAAAAAATACTGTACATGCAGCTGATCGCTGTGAAAATGATAATCAATACTTTATTGATGCCCTCAGGTTAATAGTTTTTACCCTGTATGCTGCAGCGTAATCTAACACGTTGTATGACGTATGTCAGGTCCTTCTAACATTTAACACATATACAGGATATACGATCATCATATCTGCAAAGTCTTTCGCGTTGTCAGCAGAACACAGCTGGAACAACAGCCTGTCAGACAGATGTGTTGCTAAGTAACCTGTGTTAGCAAGCCAAGCTAACTTCGGCTAGCTAGTTAGCTCGGCTTGCTAACTGTCGGGAGGTGATTCTGTAGTTTACCAGTCCCCGCTTTTCACAAACTGTGTTCAAAAGGAGTTGATACAAAGGCGACGATGTTTTTTTCTAGCTCTCAGTCCAACACTTTAATATAACGAACATCGCTGGTGACACAGCTTCTCTGAGTTGACGCCATGTTGTTCGAAAGTTAGCAACAGTAAGGGAGGTGCTTCCGGGTGACCTTCAAAATAAAACCTCAGAGCGGTCTCCTTTATTCACCATAAAACATAATCCCTCAGGTAACTTAACCCTGTGTGTGTGTGTGTGTGTGTGTGCGTGTGTGTGTGCGTGTGTGTGTGTGTGTGTGTGAACACTGCCCGACGAAAGGAAAGGTCAGGTTTAAAGGGTTCACTGCTTATTTATTGTTCAGTCTACTGAAGAAGCAGCGTCCACTCTGAACAGCGGTCACACCTGGAGGCAAACAACCTTCTCACCTGTGGCCAATTTAAAGGCATCAATTAACAAAACCAGTCATTAAAAGTGTAGCGAGGATTAACAGAGAAGTAAAAAGTCAAACCAGCAGTTTCACGTTTATTGTAGCAAATAATCCACACGGTTGATCTTTGTGAAAAACATATAAAGCTCTGATTTCTTCAGGCGAGCAAACACTCTGCAATCAGGGAAAAGCTTCTGTTCAGTGATGGGTCAATGAATATCTGGCTGTAGATTAGAAATATGAGTATATTTTATCTTTCAATAAAACACGACATCCACACAACACTCAATCAAATGGGGGTTAAGCAATAATCAATCACTAAACAAAGAACGGGCCGGTCATCATCCGCCCTGATGAAGCAAACATCCACCCAAAGACAGAGGAGCTTATTGTGTCCTACTGCAGACACAGCTGACGTTTCTCTCACAGATCCAGAACTTCTCAGTACCATCTTCTCTTCGTTGTCTCCATTTCCCGCTGGGATCAAGGGTCACACGTCTGAAGCTTAGAGGATTTTCCCACCGACCTGGAGCCCAGAACCTGCAGAACAACAGGTTCAACCTGAACCTCACTTCTAATATTTGTGATTGTCACGATGTTCTCGTATGTTTACTGACAGTAAACAATAAACTGTCTCACGTTTCCCCCAGCACGGTGATCCGTCCACCCACTCCCACCTCCATGAGAATCTCATCGTTGTTCCAGCGCTCGTGCTCATCAGACCGATCCAAGACTCTCTGTTCGCGTTCAGCTCGGAAACAAAGTCCTGATGTTTGACAAGAGACAATTTACCGAACGTAGAGAAGGTTTTCAGATATTTGGACTTTTACAGTTTAAAATTTCTTCCTGTGTGATTTAATCGACGCGAGTTTGAAATGAACAAAGAGAGACAGGAAGCAGGTCAAGGACTGGGTCACGCACCTGCTCCTCCTTACTGCTGATGATCACCAGGTCTGATCCTCTGCTCTCACAGTCGCTCCTGCTCTCAGACCAAGTTTTATTCTCAGAGGATGTAAAGTAACAGCTGCATCCAAACCTGGTCCATCGTTCAGGACACAACTTCCCTAA
Source organism: Microctenopoma lineatum (assembly GCA_032361105.1). Lineage (NCBI taxonomy): Eukaryota > Metazoa > Chordata > Actinopteri > Anabantiformes > Anabantidae > Microctenopoma > Microctenopoma lineatum. The sequence continues at coordinate 9,845 of JAUMHJ010049788.1, forward strand.
ACATCAAAGTTGTTATTTAAATTCTTACACTGCAGCATTTTATGTGATTAGCTGGAATATGAACAGTTCAATCAGATAAAACATCAGATGAAATGCTGATGGAGGACGTTTTATTTTCAAACCTTGGTCACGTTTCAGCTTCTTGACCTCACGGTGCGCGTAGCTGTAGTTGACGGTTATGTCTTCAGGGTGAAAAAGCGGAAGATGAACCAGCAACATTTCTACATTTCTGCATTGAACACATCTCCTACCAAGAAGTTGAACCTGGAGCAGCTGAATGTGATTCTGTGACTGGTTGTAAAGACTCCTCAGCTTCTCGTTCCCGGTCTGCAGCTCTTCATTCATGATGCGGAGCTGATCTTTCTCCAGAGTGACCGAAACATCTGGTCAGAAACAGGAACCAGAGCAAAGCTGTTTCAAGAACCAGCAACAACAGGTCTGCAACATGAACTCTATCTGCTCACAGCGTATGATGATCGCAGCCAGAGTCAGAAGATGCAGCACAGCCAGAGACACTGGACAAACATCTGGAAACCTGCTCCCTCTGTGTGGCTCTGCCCGGGCGACACATACAGAAGATGCTGCTCGTTAGAATGAACCCAGCGACGTGAGAACGGCTCAGATTGTTCTCACGTTTCCTTACGTGTCCTACGCACCGTTCTTTAGTGAGGCAGCATCTCGTTCCTCCAACATCTCTGTCTCTCTTCTGACATATTTCTCCTCCAGATCTGGTGCGGCTCGAGCTCCGGTCGACATGTTGAGTGGATGTCACCATCTGTTCACTTCTGTTCCAGGCAGGTGACTTTCAGCCGCAGGAGAAACCACAACCACAGACTCTGCGTGAAGAAAATCATAATTTTTGTTAAATTCAATGAAGAGACTGTTTAAATCTCTGCACTTTGTTTGGAAACGTTCCCAATAAAGTGAAAAGTGCATCACATGCTTATCATTTAAACGTCCTTTTACTGCCAGTGAAGCTATTTACTGATGAAAGAGAAAAGAGAAGCGGTCTTTGTGATACAGGAAACGTGACGAGCGAGCTGCAGATATTTATGATTTATTCTGCAGGAGACACTTTTGAGGTTCAGTAACACGAACTCAAAACTGAAACGCTGCAGCTGTCAGTAACAAAACAAGGAGGAATCCATGTGTCTGTAGCAGATCCACCTTAAATCCCAGTCTACCTTAAACACAAACGAGGTCCAGGTGCCTCTTGTTAGACGTCCCCTCTATATCAGTCAGTCCTGTTTCAGCTGCTTCAATGCTGCAGGTTTTTCTTTTAAACACAGCAAAGACACGTGGAGGTGAAACTAGAGAAAGGACAGAAGAACATCATCTCTGTGCGTTGGAGATCAAATAAAACACTAGGTCACCAAAATGTTTTCAGGAGAAGACTGAGACTAAATAGAAATGTCCTGTCACGGTTTCTGAGTTTGTTGTGCAGAACAAAAGGTAAAGAGACAGAAGCTGGGTCAGGTCTGTGACGCGTCTGTCCGTCTGCTCACAGATCCAGTTTCTCTTCTCGTTAAAGTTTGTACTTTCTGTCCCCTGACGAAGTACCAGGCTGTGGGACCAATATAAACGTAACCTCTAACAGGAAGCTGCAGATTATTTTCACATCACATCACAACCATACAGCAAAAATCCAACTTTATTTATAAAGCACTTTAAACAACCGTCAGAGACCAACGTGCTGTACAGAGAGTAGGTTAAGAACAAGATCGAATAAAATGACATAAGACAAAAACATATAAGCAGTAACAACATAAAACAGTATCGCCGAATAAATATCAACATCTCCTGAGGCGTCATAAACCAGAGTGAAGAGATGGGTCTTCAAGAGGGATTTAAAGATGGATGGAGAAGGGGCCAGTCTAGTCTCTAAAGGCAGATCATTCCACAGTTTGGGATCTGCTACAGCAAAAGCTCGATCTCCTCGGAGTTTGTGCTCGGTCCTGGGTGCTCTGAGGAGCAGATCAGCTGACCTGAGAGCACGGTGGCTGTAGCAGGTCAGAGAGATAAAATTATTTTAGTTTAACTGGTGGAAGAATTTTCCAGGTTTTAGTTTCACATTATTTAGACAAACTATAAAAACATGGCTTTAAAATAATGTAAAATATGTATAGAAATACATTTTGCATGAAAAAGTTAACACGTGTTGCATTTGACGTGTTGATTTACATGTTGGTCGATATCGTCTGGAGGCAGCGCTCTGGTTCAACACGTTGAAGGGTCCTGGAGAAACACGTTATATCGGGGCCTGGACCAGCACCTCTGTATCTGTTGCTGCTCTCCTTTAAAACTACATATTATAAACTAACATAAGAAATAATAAAAATGTTCTGCATACTTTCCTTATTCTATTCAAATTGAATGCTGGCGCCCTCGTGTGGCAGAGCAGTAAACTGCGAGTTCGTCACCATGAGCCTTGATCTGTGATTTTGTCCTGATTCACTAATAAAAAGTTTCAAACTAAATTCTTCATACGTAGTTCTCAGGACATTTGTTCATAGTGTGTTTAGCCTGCTCCTTCATGCTGTTACCCATGATTGTTCCCTCTCCACCACCACATATGATGATGAACGTTTGCAGATGATCCAGCTGTGGTGGAGTCGCTCAGAGAGACCAGGCCGTCTCACCTTCTAGGATCTGGACGTTCTAGCCCCAAAAGCAGTGGCAGCCGCTCTCAGTTCAGAAAGATTAGAAAGACCCACAACCAGCAGCAACAGAATCCAGTAAACAAAACACAAATATGTATAAACAAAAACGTTTATATCAAAAATGATAATAACATAAATCTAAAAAAATGCATGAGTGGAGATGGTTATGATGGTTGTTGAGGCAACTAAAGAGAACAAATCAAGTCAATTTAATTCCCAGAACATAGAGGAACCAACGTCATTATTCTAACGTGTCCCCATCAGACATTCACCTCTCTGTATAAAACATGTTTATTAGTCCTGCAGTGTCCAGAACATACGAACAGCTGCTGTGACTGTTTATTTGAATCCTCCGATCTCGTCTCTGTCAACAGGCGAAGCTGAAAATCTGTTTCTCACAGATCCAGGTTTTGTAGGAGTAATATGCTGCTGTCCGTCTCCCGTGTCGACAGCAGGCTGCCGTTCGCTGGGAGGGATCCGGATCCGTTGTCGCCCAGAACCTGTGAAACAATCACATTTCAGTTTAAATATTTCATTTACTTACACAAGTGATTAACTTGTTGAAGATCTAATAAAACCAGTGTTTGAACAATGTTCACGAGACTTTAAAGATTAAAGTCTCCTTAACTCAGACAAAACTGAGGTCATGATATTTGGACCCAAAAATCTTAGAGACACGTTAACTGGTCAGATCAC
>JAUMHJ010049789.1:0-13199 GCA_032361105.1 Microctenopoma lineatum
TTAGGCTAAATAAAAAGCCACTTATTTTTGAAAGAGTCACCTGTGTCCTCGTGCCTACTTGCTCGGTCCCTCACAGGCAGACATTCAGAGCCTCCCTTCTTTCAGATTCCGTTTGACCTGGACATGTCTTTACCAGGAGCCCCAGACCATAACATTACCTCCACCATACTGGAGAGATTTGTTGTGATTTAATCTTCATCTGTCCAATGTCTGTGTCCTTCCTATTCTGATCTTTTAACTGACCAGACGTGGACTTTTCTCTAAAATCAAGAAATTCAGACACATAACAGTGAGCAGGAGGAGACAGACACAAAAGAGAGGGACAAGGATGGGACGAGAAGGGGGGAACAAAAACAAAGACAAGACAGAGAAACAGAACCTCACACAAAAAGGCAAACCCGAGACAACAAGCACAAAACCAAAACCATGGAGTAATTAAACAGGAGTCAAAAAACAGCCAACCATGTCCAACATGGTGAGGGCCAATACTCTGCTCCTCTGTAGGCCTCCAGCACCTCCTCCAGGGGGACGGTGAAGCGGCATGGTCCCATCCTGCAGGTCTCCATGAAGGCCGGGGAGGTGGCAAACTTCCCCAGGAAGCTCTGCTGCCTCTGGACCTGCTCCTGTGTCCGGTCTGGGAAGGTTTTCTCCAGGAGCCTGGTCTGTGCTGATGCTACATCATCAGGTCCCACAGACAGACTCCACCACAGCAGTTTTACAGACGTACATTTTGGGTCCTTGAAGCCACCATCTGTCCTGATGCCTGATAATCCAATAAAAGACGTGTCGTGTTTCAGATGATCAATGTGAAACTCTGGTTGAGGGTCGTCAGGGATGATGCTGGTTTTGAAGACGTATTTTTTTTTGTTCTTCGTCCAAACTTTAAGCTTTTCCTCTCAAATCGTCCAGATTCAAGTGTTGACCTTTGAAGTCTTCGGCATACAGTTGTTGTTTTTCGTATCTGCATGGTGAGACGGAGACCAATGTAGATTAACAAGACAAACTAAAGGTTTTACTGGTTTCATTTCATCGCTGCCCTGAATAGTCTCCTTAGATGAAACAAAGGAAGAGGAGTGTGTGGAGAGAAGAGAGAAGACGGGTGAGCACATAAACAACCCCTGCTTCAGCAGAGGTTGGGGTCTTAGACAAAACCTCTATTTAGTACTGCATTTCCCACACTCACTCAGTCACGCTGTGAAACAGAAAGAAACGTTTTCACAGGCTCTATCAGCATTAGAAAACACAAGACCTTTAATCTGAAAGTCTCCATAACCGGATGTCGTTACTCTGCTTATAAGCTAGCCTGATGCCGGCATCCGGAGGATAAGTGTCTTTTTCTAACTACTAACAGGAGAAAACATACGGACAAACAAAGTATAAAGTGGTCCTGTGACATACGTCTGGCGGTTTTAGGGAATGTGACTAAGTGTTTTCATGAGTAAAAGTACATTTTGCCGTTAACACCGAGTGAGGCTAACGTTAGCTAGTTATGACACCAGCGTAGCTACTGGGGCTAACAGGGCCGTAAAACACAAGCTAACGGCGGGTAAATGGCAGCAGAGCACCCGGTGGAGTCAGCACGGAGAACTGTAGAGGTGAGTGCTATTCAGTGTAACCGCACGTATCTGCCTCTGTTTAAAGCTAATGGTTAGCCGCTAACTGGAGGGTGACGTCAGCAGACAGGTAGCAGATCAGTGCTTCAACCCCGCAGCGGCTTTAGTGAACCAGCACACTGCGTGGATAAGTAATGTGTCACTCATTAGCGACACCTGCCGGGAGTCGTTGCAGGTCAACTTTCAAAAGTGTGAGGAGAAACTGAACTAGATTAATTCATTCTGACACCAAATGAGTGATGAGCGCCCCTGTTCACGAACCAGTTATGTGTGTGTTTGAAGCATTGGCACAGTCAGAAAAATACATTATCTGCTGGTCAAATACTTAAATGGTTAAATTAATCTGACTCAATGTGACAGGATTTAGAATAAAAGCATCTATTGGTGATTTATTTGTGCAGAACTAAGAACTGGTTTTACAGTGAGCAAAACAAGTTCTGAATAAACGCGTGATGCGTTAAACCAGCGCGACAACTCTTCCGGTATCACTGTGACCTAAGCAGGCGTGACGTTGACATGTCACTTGATTTTACCGTCGGACGAATCACAATTGGGTGTTTGCTTTTCAAAATGGGAAACCGTCTGGTTCCAGCTTCATCTCATTAAGTGGAAAAGATAAAGTGTGTGTGTAACGTACAGTTCACATTCATATTTGGGAAAGAAGGGAGTAAAACGTGTAAAGTCATGTGTGACATAAAAGTGTAAGCGCTGAAGTCTGGGGGGGTATTTTTGTCGAATTTCTCTCTTTGGCAATAAAAGGTAAATGAAAAGCTATGTAAACGTTTAGATAGATAGATTCAACTTTATTGCCATTACACACGTACAAGCACAAGGCAACGAAATGCAGAAGTGCAATAAGCAGCAAGTGCAGGATACAGCGTATACAGTATATTATGTACAGAAGAAAATAGTATGATGATATATTTACAGATGGAATAATCAGGTATTGGAAGTAGATACATATTTACAGATTGTTATAGTGATCAATAAATATGCACTGATGCATATGTATAGAGAATGTGTTGTTGATGTGTCTGAGCTTTACAATGGATAAATACATAAACTTACAGTGTATATGTGCAATTAATTATTATTAAATATACAATTACAAGTGTATATATGCAAAAATGTGTAAGAGATTGTGCAAGATACAGTTGTGCAAAATTAGATGGTGCAGTGGTTTCTCAGGAGTGTAGTGTAGTGGGGGGGGGGCTGTTCCTTTAGTAAGGAACAGCTCTAGGAAATAAGCTGTTCCTTAGTCTGCTGGTTCTTGTCCTGGCTAACCTGAAGCGTCTGCCCGAAGGCAGGAGAGAGAACAGTCCGTGGGCAGAGATTCAGATTCAGATTTTATTTGTCACGTGCACAATCATACACACTACAATATGCGGTGAAATGCTTGTCTTGTGGAAAATGCCCTATTTTTCCATCTGACATCCAACTGACAGCGACCTCTGAAATGTAAAGAAATATAAAGAAGAGGAACACAATAAATGAAGAACCACAAGTCAAAAACAGAACAATAGAATGTCTAAGTAACATCGATGTCTAATTTGCTAGTTACCAGTGGAATGTCTAAGTACAAAGAATGCAGCAGGTGGAGTGCAACAATATGCAGGAAAGTGACTTGGAGTGATGTAGTGCAGTTGACTGTCAGCGTCTGGGAAATGCTGTGATATGTGCAGCTGTGCTCTGTGGTCCTGTGCAGTTTGTTCCAGGTGGGCAACTGAGGTTCGCAGGGTCCTTTTCGGTTCTCTCCTGTCCTCCGTCCACTGAGGTCCTTTGAGGTCTTCCTGCCCTCGGTCAGCCACCTAGAAGGGAAATCTAACGATGAGATGGGAGTATTAGTTATGGAAAGGATTGATGTGGAAATATAGAGTGACCAACTCAAATCAAATCAATGCCAGGAGTTATGAAGTGATCATCTGTGTATGTGTGTAAAGATGAATAAAATATCCAAAATATGCAGGTGTATGCAGATGTCCATGGTTGAAGTCTGTGATGTGAGGTGTGAGTGGTGCAAATGTGCATGAGTGAATGTATCGTGTATGAGTGTGAATGTCCTGTTCCTGAATGACTCAAGTGAGTGCAGTTATGAAGGGAGTCCTTAAGACTGCTGGGCAGGCAGTGCTTCCTCTGGATGTCCTCGATGGATGGAAGTGAAGTCCCTGTGATGCGTTGGGCGGTTTTTACCAGTCCCTTTCACTCTGCAACAGAGCAGCTTCCATACCACACTGTGGCACAGCTGGTTAGGAGAGCGGTAGAAGTTCACCAGGATGGAAGAGGACAGCTGGTTCTTCTTTAATGTTCTCAAGAAGAAAAGGCGCTGGTGAGCCTTCTTTACCAGGCTGGAGGTGTTAGTGGTCAAGGACAAGTCATCTGAGATGTGGGTCCCTTTTACCTTATTTTGCGGTGTATCATCATAATAATTAAAAGTCCTTTACTTTACTTCACTTTACTTTACTTTACTTGGCAGACGCTTTTATCCAAAGCGACTTACAAGGAGCTAGTGCTGGGTGTCTGGCTCAGGGACACACCTGGTAGGGGATAGGTTAGGAGTCAGATGGGATTCGAACCTGCGACCATCTGCTTCCCAGTCTGACGCTTAACCCCTTGTTACCATGTTAATCTTAGGACAAGTACAGACTTGTTTGCTGTGATCTGGCGCCATAAAGAAAATATAATAAAATAAAATTGACTTTGCGTTAGAAGTTGGGCGGTGCCGTGGGGGTGGGGGGCAGTGTGATATCTTTCTCAGCTGCATTTTTAACATACGAACTGATTAATGTTGGACGCTAAATTCTAATAAATCTTATTTGTCACATGCATAGTTACCCAGGGAAATGTCCTTCTGCATTTAACCCATCCCCCTGTGGGGAGCCGTGGGCAGCTACAGGCCGCCCAGCGAGCGTATGGGGGATGGGCTGGGTGTTGCAGCTGGGAATCGAACCTGCCACCTTCTGCATCCCAGACGCATGCCCTAAGCCGCCAGAGTCACAGTAAAATCAGCGCAGTGCTGTAACGTGTGTCCTTGTCCTCTGCAGTGTTAGTCCACAATGCTTCAGGGGCCGTACAACAGCCTGGACCGGGACCGGCCGCTGATCCGGCTCCAGTTCACCAGCTTTGCTGTGGGGACGGTTCTGCTCCCTCTGAGCAGCCTGATCCTTTGTCTCGGCATCTCACTCATGTACCACTTCACGGACGCCACGTACACACACTGTGAGGTAAACGTGTCTTTGAATACAGAGCTGTGATTTGTCTAATGTTTAAGTTACTTTAATGATCTGAATCATTTACTGCAAATGGTAGAAGTTGACACGTGTGTGTGTGTTTCTGTCACACACCAGGTGTCGAACTACCTCCCCTCCATCAGCGCCACCATCAGCCGCGTGCCCGAGCGCTACATCTGGCGCAGCTGCATCGGTCTGCACTCGGCTCCTCGGTATCTCATGTCTTTTGCCTATTTCAACTTCTACCGCGGCCGCTTCTCCAACAAGCTGCCGGAGCTGCTGCTGAGCGGCCTGGCTCTGCTCAGCAGCCTGGCGGAGAACACGGGGCTGCTGCTGCTCACGTACGTGGCCTCAACCGAAACCTACAGTGAGTACAACATGCCGAGGATGATGAGAAAATGTTTTGTTAGTTTAATTAATAACATACTATTATTAATTTTTACAGTCAAGAAGCTTTTTTCGTGTCGGATTGAAATGATTAATCCTTCATTCATAAAAAGTTTCAGTTTCCTTTCAGTGGAAATAAAAGGTCGAGCAGACTGATGATATTTGAGTATTTCATTGTGAGTCGTTCAGTCCGAGTCTCCAACTCTCAGCAAGGAAGGTTTTTATTAAATGTCACATTAGGTCTTCATGTATTAGACTCAGGTTCTTTGAAACGGATCTCTGCTGCTGTCCTCCCTGAGTGTTAACGACCCGTTGTCTCTGCAGATGTTCATAAAGACGCTTTCATCGTGTTCATAGCGAGCTCACTGCTGCACATGCTCATCACCTGCAGACTGTGGCACGTGATCAGGAAATCCTACGTTAACCCAGAGGTAAACAAACATGTCTGTGTCACATGCCGCTAATTAACCAGTGAGTGTTCAGATAAATCTAAACACGAATAGATTTCCATCAACCCTCAGTAATGTTTGATGCAGTGCAGAGTTTCACCTGCAGGCGGCGATGCAGGGCTGAGAATCCACAGGTGCATCAGCAGTTTGTGTCAGTGAAACAGATTCTGAGGCAGACGAGGTTCGATATCGGGTTCTGGTAATATTCCCCGGGACACGTCTTCAGCTGGTTCTGCTCTGATCTTAATGAGGACTCTGCTCTTTCTGTTCTTGTTTTGAAGAAGGTCTCCGGCGGGGGGGAGCCACTGACGTATGGTGGCGCTAAACTTTAAATAAAGGCCTAAAGGAAAAGGGAAGTCCAGATCTGGATCCTGTTTTTCAACACCACATTACTAAAACGGTTCTGAACAGAACAGGAACCTGACGTGATGCGTTTCAGAGCTTAAAGCAGCAGCGTGGTGTCTCCCAGTCCACCAGGAAATGGATGATTTAATTCCAGCTTCAGCGTGTGACTCAGACGGTATTTCGGTTCTTCCCTGTTTCAGTCCCAGCGAACATGTCACCGCCTTCCTCCGCCAACACCAGGCTGACAGTAAAAACCAAACCTGCTGACAGGATGCGTGTCGAGGGTCGTCCACGCTGGTTCAAACTCCCGCCGCCGAGGGCGATCACGTGACCAGGCGTTAGCTTAGTGGAACGATGCGCGTTCCTCTGTGAAGAAAGAAATGTTGAATAAAATTAATGTGATGTTGCTCGTTCACATGTCGAATAGAAACTGGTTGAACTGTAGTTGTCTTCAGATAAAAGCAGCTTCCAGATGACGACTGAGGTCATTTCTTCCCTTTACTGCTCTGTCTTCTGTAAGTCTAAATTAAAAATAAAAAGCTGCTGTTAGCATCTGATAGTTAAAATGAAAACGTGTTGAATCTCTTCGGGTTTTGTGATAAAGAGCTCGGTATCTGTTCTGTGGTACTAATCTGTAAATCTCTCTGCGTCTCTTTCAGGAAGTGATGTCGTATCGATGGAAAACGCGTTTCTTCATCTTGAACGGCAGCTGCTGTGCGGCGGCTTATTACTTCTTCAGACGCCACAACAAGTACTGTGAACCTGGAAGTAAGTGTCAGAGTCCTGATCGGATTCTCCTCGTTTTAAAACGGTCACAGGGTCACAATCCCCCTCAGCAATAATAGGAAGGTCCTAATACTGATTAATGCCAGACCACATCCGTCTGTTCTCACGCTGTCTCTCTGCTTCGCCGTCCTTCAGTCTACACCCTGTTTGCCTTCTTCGAATACCTGGTGGTCGTCTCCAACATGGCCTTCCACATGACGAGTTTCTGGGACTTCGGGAGCAAGGAGGTGATCGTGGCCACGGCGCCTGAAGGCAAAAGATATTAAACCTCAGCTGGTGGGACGCAGGGACATTGCTTAAACTTTGACATGTGTGAACGCTGGAAGGCGCCTGGTGCACGTTTCTGACGCCTGCGTCAGCGCCGCAGGTGAGATCTAACTTTCAGCTGATCAGTCCAACAACAGCAGACACGTTCAGGAAACAGAAACTGTACCCGAGTACCAGTACGCGTTTTATCTGGTCATGGAAAACCTGGAAAACCATGGAATGTCATACAGATGTTTCATCCAGCCTTGGGAATGGTTTTGGAAAAATGTAAAAAACCAAAGTGTTGCAAAAAGACATGAATCTGGGTCCGAATCCGTTTTTTACATGTTGGTTGTTGGATTGTTTTTCTTTTTCTTTTCTCCTCACATCAGGTGCACGATGCTCAGCGCCTCCGTTTCAGGCACTTTAAACTCGGCTCACATCAGAACTGTCAGAATATCTAACCTTGTTGGTTTATGTCAGTGATGTGGACCCTGCAAAGCCCAGATGTCCTACAGTCTGTTTGGTCCCCGAACGCCTCTAACTCTGCTCATACTCGTTACTTTACAAAAAAAAGTCTGCACATCGTCTTATTCATGTTTATTTTTAGAGAGGTTTTTATTGACTGTTAATAAAAAATGATCAAAAGCTGTTTTCCTGCTGCTAAAATGTGTCTGTGGTGACAATAACATACATGTACACACATCCCAATAGTCATGTGTTCACTAATGTTTAAACATGCTGGATTAACAACCTGCAGCCTGGACCAGCAGCCTGGACCAGCAGCGCGACTCTGGAGCCTCATCAGGCCTCTGGTCCCTTTATCATCGCCTCAGTTCTGAAAGTGTTTTTCTGGAATTATGCAAAGAAAAGCAGAACAGTTTTACCAAGCGCCTGGTGACTGTGCTGCCTGGAGAAACCAGTCCCACAACACGGGAACCAAAGACTGGCAACATCAAGTGCGTGTGCGCGCGTGTGCAGAACTATTTTACAGTCAAATGATGAGTGACGTCACGCGCCGCTTCCTGAGAAATCCTAAAAATAAGTCACACAGACACGTTTAGTGTAGAAACTGACCCAGTTACCAAACGGTTCCTTTAACTTCACCTTCACTGATGATGATGATGCGTGAACGCGAACAAACGAGGCTCTGACTGACTCACACTTTGTGGGAACGTGAACTTGTGGTTCGCGCCGTTTTGTAGACGAGGCCCAGAGCAGCTCGTGGTTTATTATGCGCTGCAGCAGCAGCCACGAGGCGAAGTCTTCTTCTTCTGTTAACGTCAAGTTTCAGGAAAGCTTCACCGGACACGAGACACAGGAAGAGGATGTGGCTCGCGGCCCTGGAGGAGACGCTCCAGAGGAAAACGCGGCATCCTGAAAACAAGCGCACGACGTCACACTGCGAGTAACGCGGGGGGCGGGGGGGGTCTGTCGCAGAACGACTGCCAGAAAGTGATCTTCTAACTCAATACTTGTAACAAAACTTAGACGAAGCCGTTTAAATCGCTCCTCGCTCGTGTCGGTGCTGTTTAACTATAAATCCACTTTTTGGCAACGCGAAAACAGCATTTTACTGGTTATACTGGTCCAATATGGCTGTGAAATGGTTAAATATAATTAGATATTTAATAAATGTTGAAATATGACCCATAAGACTGTAAATAAGTAAAACAAAAGCAGAAATGACCTTTTAGTAAATAGATATTGGCCCTAATCACGTTTTGGCAACCCGAAAACGACATTATACTGGTTATACTGGTCCTATGAGGGGGGAGGGGGGGGAGACTGGATGTTTAATAAATGTGCAGATATAAGCCACACTAGTACAATAATACCAAACTGATGCAGAAAATGTCTGTCAGAGAGAGGATGGAGGCACTAATCACTTTTTTTTCAATCGAACGACACCGGCTACGTCCATTTAGCTGGAATCCGCGACACAGCGCCCCCTGAGGTCACAGAATCTGATGGGTCGCGGAAAACGGTTTAACACCGGCGCAGTGCCAGGTCCAGAGATTGATCGGTCGATGGGAGACGGATCAATAACTCTCTGGATCATGGAAGAATCGGTTCTGATGTTTTGGCTCCACATGGGGACGTTAAACCCAGAAGTATGATGCAAAATGAAACTTGTCCTTTTTGAATATCTCTCTTTGAGATTTGCTTATTTTATGGTGTGACACCAAACGAGTCCTTTCATCGTTTAGGGAAGTAGTTTGTCATTTATTAAACCCACTTCCTCCAGGAACAGCCGCTCCCACCGAGCTGGGGCTGGTGTGTGGTGCAGAACAGAAAACACAGCAGACACACGTTTCAATGTGTTCTCACATTTAAATAGAAACATTCACAATCAAATGACAAACTGGAGCAGGATGATGAACATCACGTCACCTCTGCATCACTTCCATTTCTTTCACTTCCTCCACCAGAGCTGCTTCCCGTCCCCACGCTGATGTGGGACAGGTGAATATTCAGCGCACACATCGGGGTCTGAACCTGCCGCCGTTAATAAATATTACACGTTATGCTGGATTAACTTTTAGTTGTGGCCACGACTTAGATACAGAAGAAAACATAAAAACACGACTATTCTCAGGCAGCTTCTGCAGTCACGAGGTTTCTGGTTCATTTCCAAACTATGGGCTATGGTTTATTCTCAGGGGGCAGCAGAGCTGATGTGACCGGGTACGACTCTGAGCGCAGAAGAGTGAAGCTCAAACCGTTCTGTTTGTGTGGCTGCAGCTCAGCTCGTGTTGGGTGATGAAAACCTGCGCAGCATGTTGTGTTAGTATCAAACAGTGCTGACGTTTCTGCTGTTAGAACAGGTTTCAATCATCACGTTAGAAATGTTCTGAGATGAAGGTCGATCCAGTTGCTTCGGGCTCTGCTGTAATTCAAACCCTTTCTAATCTTTAAAGAAAAAAATCTAAGTGAACATAAAAAACACATTTGAAACTCTTTTTTTAAAAACAGTCTCTCAGGAAGTGACAACACAAACTCAGCCGGGTCCAGACCTAGGAGGCCCGGTCCTACAGCAGGATGCAGGGCTTCTTGGTGACGGTGGGCTGCGGGTTGAGGAAGGCCCTCACCGACTCGATGAACACCTCCTTTATGCCGTCCTGGTTGAGAGCTGAACACTCCATGTAGCGCACGGCTTGGATCTGGCGGGCGAGGGCCGTGCCCTGCTGGTGGGTGACGGGTGTCTGGTTCTGGTCCTTCAGCTTCTTCTGAATCTCAGCATCGTTTCGGAGATCGCTCTTCGTGCCCACCAGGACGATGGGGACGCCGGGACAATGGTGAGACACCTGGTGGGACGCCAAGTTCAGTAAACAAGGAGAGAGAGCGTACACATGAAACCGACGTCTAGTTAGCCTAGCGTAGCGCTAAGGCTGGAAACACGCCAACGGCCTTAAACTACACGCTGACCTCTGGATGCCACTTGTGTTTGACGTTCTCGTAGGAGGCCGGGCTCGAGATGGAGAAGCAGATGATGAAGACGTTGGTCTGAGGGTAGGACAGCGTCCTGAGCCGGTCGTATTCCTCCTGACCCGCCGTGTCCCACAGGTTCAGACTAATGATCCTGCCGTCCACCGTCACCTGAACGCAGCACATACGCAGTCAGTCACATCCAGGTCACATGATGCAGTTTACTAATTATTTGCACAAACACTAGTTTTAAAAACATTCAGAGGAACCTGCGAATTAAACAAACGTCATAACCAGAGGTCTAAACAGATTCAGGACGCGAGCAGGGGACGGACAGAACAGCAATGTTCCTTCCGCTGTGAGCTCAACATGACAACACTGGAACTTCCTCCAGTGTTGTCATGGTTTCTCTTTATGTTGTGCAAAACTGGAAGTTCATCAGTTCCATTTTCTGCCAGGTCAACAGGTGGATCCACTTTATAATGAACTGATATCAGCTAAAAGACAACTTTCAGTCCGGACACTTTAACTCAAGTGAAGACGTAGCTGCAGGACTTTTACCTGTCATCCTGCTTTATCAGTCAAATAAAAGATCTAAAAAAAAGTCTGATGAATATTTCATTGAGAAACTCTCAATAAAACAGAGAAAGATAAACGAGTCATGAAAGTCCACACACCTGGCTGCTGTAGTTGTCAAACACTGTGGGGATGTACTCTTTGGGAAAGGCTCCGGTGGTGTAGGAGATAAGGAGACAGGTCTTCCCCACAGCACCGTCACCTACAACCACACACTTTATAGTCTGCATGATGACCTCTGACCTCTCAGCAACCTGCAGTAAGAGATTCAGCCGTGGCACACAGTTAAACCAACCTATCACAAAGGGCCATGACATTTAGTTATTCTATTATTAACCCTGGTAGGTTGAAGCTACTTGGATGAGCAGTACTGGTCAAACAAATGAAACTAAGTCTGCCTGATCTTGTTCTTAGCATTTTCCTGGGGTAACTTTATTAGAATGTTTTATTTTAGGCATTCGTTACCTGTCCTCCGGAGTTTACCCTCAGAACTTCTGATTGGTCAACTCGTCAGCTGCAGCTGTCAGAGACACTTCAGTTTGCTTCAGTTAACACAGTTTGTCCAGAGTGTGACGTCCCATCGTCTGTCTGCAGAGAGGGGGGGGTTGCACTCGTCAGTATTTGTGTTTATGTAAATGATCACTGCAGAAGGAAACGGTCTCCAAACAAAACAGATTGTATCCTGCACACACACACTTGGACATTTGCATACCGGTGTAACACTGTGGTACGCGTCATACATACTTTACACTCACATCACCGAGAGACGCCTGGTCAGACATTAAAGTCTCGTTTCCTGCATTAAGCTGCCTCAGACTTTACTTTTTACTTTACTTTGCTTGGCAGACGCTTTTATCCAAAGCGACTTACAGGGAGCTAGCGCTGGGTGTCTGGCTCAGGGACACACCTGGCAGGGGATGGACTAAGAGTCAGACTGGGATTCGAACCTGTGACCTGCTGCATTCCAGTCTGACGCTTAACCCATTGAGCTACCAGACCTTAACAACCTCAGCGGTTGGACCAACAGGTGATGTCTGAGTTCTCTAGGGCTGCTCTGTGTTATTTTGTCCACCATGACACACTGAAGAGGCACATAAAGGCCACAGCTGAGTCATCCACACTATGTCCAAGCCACACAGAGTTTCTCAGAGTCACTCAGGACATGTCAGGGAATAAGCGACCAGCTCTACACACTGGAGTCACTAAGTCCTCCAGAAGGTGTCATCAGTTCAGAGTGACTGGTAGGTGCAGGTTTCCCCTGATGGTTGTTGTTGTCCCTGACCCACGGCCACCTGAGACAGGAAGTCTAAGTCTGAGTCTAAGATCACTGCTGATCTGTCTCCGTCACTACGGACATCATCGGCTCATATTTCAGTTTCTGAGACCATGTTTAACCACAAAGTCTTTTCGTCAGCAAAATCAAATCCAAATGAACAGCTCCTGTCCAAACCAGCGAGGTCGCGTCCGAGTCATCAAATCGTGTCTCAGTCTACTATGATCTGTCTGCTTTATGCACAGACACAGCTACACGCACCCGACCTCATTGTCCAATACCTGACTTTATGTACCTTATGGATCACACACTCCGGCACCTACGTGGACACGTCCCAGACGTTCACTAGTCCATCCACCATATCACAGTAGCACCAGCTACTCTCTGCACCACTTTACTTGTTGTATTCTGTATTCTACTTGTTGTATTTCCTGTGATTGTGTTTTGTGTTCTTTTGTTTTTACATTTCTAAGGTCGTTGTTGGTCGTCTAAGCATTTCACTGCATATCCCACTGCGTATGATCTGAATCTAAATCAAGACAGTAAGGTCCAAGTTATGAAGGTGAAGGTAACAAGGTTACGAACATACAACAAGGTCATTCTGACATAGCTTTCAAGTCTCTAAGGTCATAAACACTGAGCTCCTCTCTTTCGTCTCTCTGTCCACTCTCATTTCACGTTGTTTCTTTTCTCTCCCCTAGTTGTGCTCCGTTTTCTCTCTCTCTCTCTCTCTCTCTCTCAGGTGTCCTCGACCTTGGAGCTGTGGTAGCTGGTCCTACCAACCTGCCGGTGCGTCGTCTGCTGCTCCTTGTTGTTGTTGTGATCTATGTTACCTGCTGTTCTTTTCTCTCTCCTCTGTCCACTAACC
>JAUMHJ010049790.1:0-13187 GCA_032361105.1 Microctenopoma lineatum
TGGTCTACTTGTTGTTCCTAGAGTTTCCAAATGTAGAATAGGAGGCAGAGCCTTTAGTTATCAAGCTCCTCTCCTGTGGAACCAGCTCCCAATCACTATAAACAGTGGAACAACTTGCCCTGCCCCATTTGACTGGCCCTTAAACATTTAAAAACTCACTTGTTTAAAAAGTACCACAGACATACACTCATATCATTGTCTAGCACTAAACAATTCATATGCATGTTTTGTCTTGACGAGTTAGGCCTTATCAGGGTTCTTTGTTGTAGTATCTCAGTTTTACGGGAACCGAATGGTAATTGCTGGTGTCTTATCCTTGTAGCAGCACGCAATCCGATGCTTGACTTATCAATGCAATTTTTTCTATGCCTACCTAATGTGATTAGTTCTGGGGTATCTGTTGCTGGGCGTGTTTAAAATGGGCATGTTTGTCATGTTTGTTTTCAACTTTGAGGGTGTAACAGTACAACAATGAGATGAGCAATACAGAAATCATATGGATGGTAAATCATAAACGTGCTAAGAGTGCAACAAACAATCCCCCGGACTCTGCCGCGGACCCATCTCCCTACCATTTGGCATGCTAATAGCTAGGGCAGCAACTATCGAGTATTTTTGGAATTGAGTATTTTGTCATTATAAATAATAATGAGCGAAGCAAAGCATGTGAAATCTTTACAATAATTTAAGGTCACTGCTCGATTGTGAATCTGTGTCGGGGACAATTAATAAATCATTAATAAAGTTAGCGCCCGTAACATCTGCAGAAATGCAAGAAACCTCTCGCTGTGTAAATTTTCACATGGATCCTTTACGCGATGTTTCTACATACAGAATTCCCCTGACTGTAGAAATATGTATTAGAAACATAAGAAAAATGCAAGACATAGAAGTAGATGGTTTCATTTGCTTAACATCAGCGGTACAGTTCAAATCACCTGTTGAGAGGACACCGGCATGTGAAGGAGACCTGAGAGAAGAACATTGCTGAACAGAACAGTGATGTACATAAACGAGAGATGGTGTAAACCGGGGCACTTCTGTTGTCTTAATTTCTCACCGTTTACAAACATGGGAGAGCTCAAATCAGCTCGCTTTGCTCGTGCTTGCTCAAGTAGGACTGTTGGGTTTTCTACATAGTTCTGTATATATTTATATAATAAAGTAAACTGTAAAGTGTCTTGAGATTACTTATATTGTGAATTGGCAATATATAAATAAAGCTGAATTGAACTGAATTGCTTGAGACCCCCACCCTAATTGAGAGGGTTTGTTTATTTGCACTCACTCCTCTTTTCAAGATTCAAGATTCAATAGAGGTTTATTTGTCATGTAGACAGTTATACCCGTACAACTTGCAGTGAAATGTGTCCGTGGCTCTCCAACTATATAGACATGCAGCAATAGACAGGACAAAACAATAGTGCAAACAAGAAGAAAAGAGATATGTACATCAAAACGAGGTCTTTGAGGAGAGTACGGCTGTAGAAGACGCCCTTGTAGGTGAAATAAGTGGTGTTCAAGCAGAGGTCAAAGAGCAAGCAGATCTGGTCTGGGTTAAGGTTGTTTCTGTCAGTGAGGGTGCTGCCTCCCTCCAGTCTTCTTCTAGCAGCTGTTATAGCTGCAGTGGGGGGGGGTGCTGGTGGTGAGTGATGTGACATCAAAGGATGCCATGGTTTCATCTGTATCCAGTTGCAGCTCCCTGACCTTGGAAGCAAATTCTTCCGAATTGTGGAGGCAGCAGAGGCAGAACTGCAAGTCAAAGTCTTTGTCACCCTTTTCAATGCACAGCCAGCTAAATCTAACCTCTCCAGGTAGGAAAAAAGGGCCCTGTCCACTCTTAGCAAAGATGAGACCACACTATACTGCCTAAGACAGACAAAGAAAGATGCAATGTTGTCTTGAACACCACAGATTACAGTGAAAAAGTAATCTCTTTTTTAGAGGACAAATAAACTTATGAAAAACTGAAAAGGCATCCTACCAACATCTACAAAAAGAAGGTGACAGACTGCCTAAAACACCTTTAAATCGAAAGGGCAACCTATCATTGCCTTTATCTTGGGGAGACCACCCTTTGCCTTAATTATCATTATGGACCAAGATACACACTGCAGAAGCCCCACTCAGACCCATCGTCAACAGCATAAACTCAGTTACATACAACATTGCTAGACACCTAGTCACTATTCTGGCACCTTTGGTTGAACACATGGACCATCACATCTACAATTCAGAAGATTTTGCATATCTTTACTTTACTTTACTTTGCTTGGCAGACGCTTTTATCCAAAGCGACTTACAGGGAGCTAGCGCTGGGTGTCTGGCTCAGGGACACACCTGGTAGGGGATGAACTAGGAATCAGACGGGATTCAGACGCTTAACCCATTGAGCTACCAGGTCGCAGTTCTTTATCATTATATGTGAAGTCCATCTAGGTAACCTATGTTTACACATAGGCAAGGCTCAATTCCTACAGTCACTTCAGTAAATACTCAAGTTATTACAGCATCTCACAATGAGGTTCTTGGCATGTTTAATATTTGAAGGTTTTACTCTTCCTCCACAAGGTTTCTGCTGAGACAGACCCTCATCAGTCTATGATGACGACATCTGGGTCGCCCGAAAATGATGTTCAGCAGGTATGTGTGTGTGTTTTTTTTTTTTTTAAACAAATTAATTGTCACAGTTCGCCCGGTCTGCCCCGCCTCTCTGTGTTTTTGTTTTTTCACTTCCACGTCTCCCGATCGTTCACACATATTCTCAGTTCTGCCCTCTCACCTTTACACGCCCGGCTCCCTCTCACACTTACGTTATTACCCGCAGCTGATTTAAATCACTCACTTGCCTCCCTCCCGACACCTCCCTCACCTGTCTTCACTTGTGTAGTTTGTTTGCTTTGTCTCTTGTTATCCTACCTGGTTGGTCCCTGTGTGTATGCCTTTCTTCTTGTTTTTTTTTCCGCTTTCTGTTTTGAGTGTTTAGCTTATTTCAGTGATATATTCTTGGATAATATATGTTTGAAGTCCAGTCACTGTTTTGATTTTTGTGTATATCATATATTTATAGTACTTAGTTGCGTAGTCTGTTAGTCTTTAGTTTAGTTTCTGGTAATAATCCTCACTGTGTGTTTTTGGCTTCCCTTGGTATTGATTTTCAGTTTTGCCTGTTTTCAGTATTCAGTTCATTCAGTTTCAGTGTTCATTCAGTTTGCTTTATTAAAACTCCTGAATTTAGTTTGTGTTCGAGAGTGCTCTTGGGTCCTCCACGCAAAAAACCCTAACAGAATAATCTGGCCATTCTTCTTTTGGTTCTGTCTGTGTCTGTCCCAGTTTTCTCATCTCTGTTCTGTGTTGGTCTTTGCCTGCTCCCTGTCCCTCCTTCCATGTCCCCCTCCACCCGCCCGGCTTGGTCTTTGGTCCCCAATTTTTGTTTTTGTTGGTCTGCCTGCTTTTTGTTCATTTTCCGCTTTCTGTTCCGAGTGTCTTGGGTCCTCCACGCAAAACCCTAACATTAATGTTATTTCAGAAATCCGTTACATATTTTCATTTAAATTTCCATATTTTAACCATGGTAAAATTCAACCATCAGTCATCTTATCTTTTTTGGGGTCAACAGAACTGTCAACATGACCTGATCTCAGCAGTTCCACTTTTAGAAAAGTGTGCCAGCTGCTTTGGACCCATTGCCTCATTTAAGTAGGTTGGCATAAAATGTAAAAGTGAGTCATTGTTTTTTATAAAAACAAAAAAAACCCTATATATTATTAATTTTATTTTATGTGGTGTCATCAAAAAACATCACAAACACATTACAACATTATGTCAATATGTAGCCAGGAATAAAATGTTAACGGCAGAACCTAAAGGGTAATTCAAAGGATTTATTCTCATTTTTAAACTGTAAACATCTAGAATGTTTTTTTGTGTCAAATTTACTGTGTACTGTTTAGTCTTTCTTAAATCCAGCATTCCTAAACCTCACTATCCTATTCTTTAACAGCTGTTGTTCTCTGTGAACTTGCCTTATCAATTCATAAACCAACAGTATTTTTATATGCATACATACGGTTTTTGTTGTATTTTTCAGAGGATCTCAGGGAATTCAAAACATGTGTGTCTTAAACGCCTGAACTTACTGATGTAGACTTATATTTGCTTCAAAAACGAAGAAAATCAGACAATGCAGAAGAACAGGCAAGTAAGAAAGGCAAACAAACAGGAGGAGAGCAGGCTAAGTATGTCAATACCACTGCACGGGACCTGGTGGTGATTAATGTCTATGGTCCTCAAACTTTTCTTCTTCAGCTTGCGTAAATAATTATTGCTAAAGGGTGGGCGCGGATTGCTAAAACTTAAACCTAAACCAAAAGATAATTATGACTTTGGAAGAACTAGAAACTTGTCATTGACTACAATGTCCAACGCAGGGCTGTCCAACCAGTACAGACTAGAATGATAATGATATGTTAAAAGTGAAGAGTGTCATTGTAAAACCATTAACATACATTTTAAACTTGGCTGGCTGTTTTTCCACAAAAAGTGAAAGTAGCAAAGGTTTTTCCCATAAAAACATAAATCAAATAAATCAATAGGATATAAAAAAAACAAATCTTAGATAAATATATGGATGAGGAACACGTAATTGAAACGATGATGTTGTTTAGTTTGTTTTGTTTCTTTATTTGTAAATCTGCTTTTTTACATATTCTTTATTTAATTTATATAGTATTTTGTTATGTTTGTTTAGTTTTCTTCATGACTGAAAGAAACAACTTCTAAGAGATGTAAAATATGATGTATGAATGTAGGAGAAATATATTCTATCTTGCTAATTCCCTGTTGTCCGTGTCCGAACAATGTTGTTTCACTCTTTATTAGTTTTTTTACTGTTTATTTTTGTTATAATTATTGTTTATTATTATTAAAACCTAGCCGCCCGGCTCTCTCGTCCATCGTTTTATCCAACGTCTGTACCCTGAAAAAAATAAACTGGATTACATCCAACTCCAGCAGGCTACACGGCGTGAGGTTTTGCTGAATGCTGTTGTGAAAGCCTCTGTTTGAGAACCAAGCATGGACTGCAGGGCCAGGGGACAACGGCTGTCTTAAATTGGAAAAACTACACGTATCCGCGAGTTAATAGTGTAGGTATGTCTGCGTGAACTTTGGGCTCAATTATTGTAACACAGTTAGAGGAAGTCGTTTAAATCGGTCATTGGCCGTATTGTCAAGAAGCAGGACTTGGTTCAAATGCAACATATACACACATATACACTTAATATTTACAAGGAACAGCTGTCATAAAGCCAATAGAACCATTTACTTGTATGTGTATTTAGTACATTTTCTTAGTTTCTATCAGTAAATAACATTTCCACAGTCGGAAAAATTCTGTTTTCAGAATCGTTCGTGTGCTTGGAAACATTGCGTGCATTTCTGCAGTCGTTGCTTGTTCATTGTGGCTTCAGTCTTTATCAGCTGTTAGCGAGGTACAGGATACGCTATCACCAACCTGAGGGTTCCACAGGGTTTATAAACCTGCTCCTCACACCAGTCAATGAGACTTAAGAAAGCCCTCTGGAAAGAAGGGTGAAACGTCGTCAAGAAACCTAGTCCAGTTGCTATTGGATAAACCTTTTTAGATGTAGATAACAATGACCTGGATGACTGAGAACCTTCACAGATGTTGACTAAATGTTCACACGCGCAGTTAGTTAACTGTCATTAAACAGCTTGGCATAATTTAGTTCAACTCATTTAAACATCCAAATGTTTCGTACATACCAAATATCGCAAGGATACACTAAAGTAGTTTACCAGGGGAAAACATGCATTTTATGTGGGTACCAGCCCATGTGGGTCTGAAGGGAAATGAGGAAGTGGATAAACTGGCAAAGCAGGCAAATATGAAAGATTTACACAAATACCAAATATGGTAGATTTACACATACCCTTAAGTAAAGCTGAAATTAAAAGTTTAGTCTGGCTTAGAATAGGAAGACTGGTTCAAGATTAGTGAAACATGGAAATAAGGGCGATTTTTCTTTGCTTCTATCAACAAAGTTAGGTCAGTACAGAAACATAGGCAGAGCAAAGTAAAGTTGTTTTAAAAAAAATAAGGCTAGGACATTCAAATATTAATAGTACACTGAAACCTATAGACGAATATGTCAGATATTGCAGAAAATGTAGCACATGGAGGAAGAACTAATAGGGGCTAGAATACATGATTATCATATCAATACAATCCTGACAATTTCTAGTGGGCTGAAGGCACTTATAACTAGATTGTAACTTGGATCCACACTCACAGGCAGTAAGATGCCTTCTTTCGCTGGTTGCCAACAATGGTTTTGTTCAGTTTGCTTTTTCATTGATTTAGTCTAGCTATATTTATTTCATCTTTTTTATGAGCCCAGTATTTACTTATGTATTGCTGTTCATTATTTTTTTTTGGGGGGGGGTAAATAAGACCCTATTTTGAGTAGAAAATTAAAGTACATTCAAGCCTTTATGTCTTTTAAACAATTTTGATGATTTACTAGTTGATTAGTTTCATCTGGCTTCATAGACAAGTATAGCTGCTAGACCCGTGTCTTCGCTACTACGGGGTATCGGTGTCTTGTCCAAGGACACCTTGACATTTAACCATGCCACCAGATAGCTGAACGTATAGAAGACTTTTTTCATGGTTTTGGATCAGTAGTGGTGTACATCTTGATGTATGGATATGAAAATCTTCAGTGCTTACTGTGCAAACTAAAACCGTACGTGCAAATTGAAGGTAGGTCAGATGAGGTGAGCTGTTGTAGTAGATAGAGCATTCATGCAAAACATGTATGAAACACAGGCCTTTTTTGCTAGTTAAAACATGTTTTACTTCTGATGCTGAACATTTATTAATGCCAAAATAATGGTCCACAGGGAAACATGCAACACAAATTAGCCTTTCTACTGAAAATAATGAAAAAAAGGAGGCAGGCTGAGTAGAAAGGATAGTTCACTGTGGATCACCAGCATTTTAGTGACAGATGAGCAGAAAAAGGAGCTTAAATGTAAGGGGAGTGGAGAAGACAGGAAACAAAGACAATAAGGCAATCAAATTTGTGTGAAGGAAAAAACTAATAGTGGGGGTTGAATTGGAGGTTCTGATGCATGTTGTAGAATTATGAAGGAGAGCATGAAATGACACCGTCTCATTTAAAGAAAGCATATATAGTCCAACCCAGTAAACTGTAGCAGTCAAATGCAAACACCTTTTGATTTAATTTTAACACTGTAGGTTGATACAGCAGACATTAAGTAAAACATAGATTGACTTGATAAAAGCACACTATTTGCAATAGTTTGGCTTCAATAGCTACCTTCATACGGAAGCCAACTGGAATGGCTATCTGTCTTTAAGAAGGTAACATATATGCTGTGCACTTGTTAGCTACATTCAGTTACCTTTACTTACCAAGAAACCAATTTTTCTAAATTTTCTTTGAAAAAAAATGATACTTGCATGATCAAAAGTTGAATGATAGTTTTCAGTCAAAATATATATTCATTGTATTTTTCATCTGGAGTGGTGGCAACCATGTTACCCTCAACAATGTCCGTAATTGTAGTTTAGTTGTACACAAATATAACTTTTAAGAGACAGGGTTGGCAACACTAGACTTGAACTTAATAGTGATGGGAAGTACGGCTCTTTGCAAAGTTTTAATTCTTTTGGCTGGGATCCCTAAGATGAGTCAGCTCCTAAATGGCTATTCATTGAGCTTTACATTTGAGCCTAATTTAGCAATTTTAAATGGTTTGTGTGTTGGTAAGCAGTTTTTATTCAGTGTTTTCATATATGGCTTATTTTCTATGCATTATTTTATATACAAAAAAAACAGAGTTACTATTTAACATTTTAATGAAACCTTTAACTGAACACAGAACAACAGTCATATCAAAAATGTCAAAGATTTGACTGAAGAGCCCTTCTTCTGTTCCTTATACTGTATTTTCGTTAGGTGTTTTTGTATTTATTTTGTTTAAATTAACTGAGTGGTG
Organism: Microctenopoma lineatum; assembly: GCA_032361105.1. Taxonomy (NCBI): domain Eukaryota; kingdom Metazoa; phylum Chordata; class Actinopteri; order Anabantiformes; family Anabantidae; genus Microctenopoma; species Microctenopoma lineatum. The sequence continues at coordinate 8,050 of JAUMHJ010049790.1, forward strand.
TTATCTGGACTTGGTCCGCACTTTTCTTTGTATTGTGTTGTGTATGTGCCGCCGCTCCCCTTAATAATCAACCTCAACTCTTAACATATGAATTATTTTATGTTACCTCCCTCCTCTTTGCGATTCGGGTCGTAACAGCACCACTTAACATCTTGAACACATGTGCCTTATTACAAAAACAAAGACTTGAAAAATAGTGAAAAAGGACTCTAAAATGCACTTGTTGATTATCTAGTTGATAATGCTGCAGCTTCTCTGCTCACTGTACTTGATACTGTTGCCCCTCTGAAAAAGAAGTTAATCAGAAGAGGTTTGCTCTATGGTACAACTCACAAATCCATAGCTTGAAGCTGACATCACGAAAACTGGAAAGGAGGTGACGCTCCACAAATTCATATGAATATTGCGTAGCCTGGGAAAAAAAGCCCTCCGTCAAGCTAGAACCTCTTACTATTCCTCATTAATTGAGGCAAATAAGAACAACCACTAGCTTTCTTTTCAGCACTGTAGCCAGGCTGACAAAGAGTCATAGCTCTGTTGAACCTACAATTCCCTTATCTCACAGCAGCAATGACTTCATAAATTTCTTTTCAAACAAAATTATAACTATTAGAGATAAAAATTATCAGATCCTCCCTGCAATTGTCATGACCAGATACACTTGTCCAACAGCTACTGAATTGTTTATAAGACCTCAGTCATACTTAGACTGCTTCTCTGCTGTAGAACATACAGAACTAATTTAATTAACTCATCTAAATATTCTACCCCATCCCTACTAGACTGCTTAAGGATGTTTTACATTTGATCAACACGTCCATTTTAGAGCAGATAAGTCTATCTGTATTTACTGGCTATGTACCACAGGTCTTTAAAATAGCTTTAGTAAAACCTTTACTAAAGAAACCTACTCTAGATCCAGAGGTTTTATCCAATTATAGACCAATTTACGCTTTATCCCTAAAATCCCCGAAAAGGTGGTTTTAAAGCAGCTCTGTGACCATCTGCGCATGAATGAGCTCTATGAGCTTTTTATGAGTAAGTCATAGCACAGAAACGGCACTTGTTAAAGTGACCAATGATCTCCTCTTAGCATCAGACAGCGGACATTTCTCTGTACTTGTCTTGTTAGATCTTAGTGCGGCTTTCGACACTACTGATCACAACATTTTATTACACAGACTGGAAGATGTCATTGGGATTAAAGGAACAGCACTAAGCTAGTTTAACTCCTATTAATCAGATAGATCCCAGTTTGTTCATGTTAATGATGAATCTTCCATGCACGTGCAGGTTAAATATGGAGTTCCACAGGGTTCTGTGCTTGGACCCATTCTATTTTCATTATATATGACTCCCTTAGGCAATATTTTAAGGAAACACTTAATTAATTTCCATTGTTATGCAGATGATACAGATGCAGAATTATATTTATCCATAAATCCAAATGAAACCAATCATTTAGGGAAACTTCACGCTTGTCTAAAAGACATAAAGGCCTGCACGTCCTGTAATTTTATACTCTTCAACTCAGACAAAACTAAGGTTATCATATTTGGACCCAAAAATCTCAGAGACATGGTATCTAGTCAGAGTACTGGTACTACCCTGGATGACTTTACACTAGCCTCAAGTACTACTGTGAGGAATCTTGGAGTCATCTTTGACCAAGATATATAATTTAATTCCTACATAAAATAAATATCTAGGACGTCCTTATTCCACCTAAGGAATATTGCTAAAATTAGGAGCATCCTGTCTCAAAGTGATGCTGGGAAACTAGTCAATGCATTTGTTAACCTCTAAACTGGACTACTGTAATTAATTACTGATAGGATGTCCCAATAACGCACTAAAAAGCTTCCAGTTAATCCAAAATGCTGCAGCCAGAGTTTTGACTGGATTTAACAAAATTGCTCCGGTGAGGTCGGCTGCCGTCACGACTGCTCTGACCGCTTTGACTCTGTTTTTTGTCTGTTAACATATCTCTCTGCAACCTTAAACCTGTAAAAACAAAGCCATTAAGTACATCAGGTATCAGGGACTTGCGACGGGCAACATGAATCTACACAAGGCTGCGTCATACAACGTGCGGAAAGTGGTGAAGGAGGCGAAGCAACGTGACGTGATCTTCTATGCTCACTTAGATGCTGCAGCTAACGTCGCTAATGGTGCTAGTGATACACTTACTGTGTTGCTCACGGCTGCAGACAGAGAAAAACTGGCAAACCACAGGCAGTGAGGGTGGGTGAACAGGTCTCAGCGTGCCTCACTCTCAGCACTGGAGCCCCCTAAGGTTGTGTTCTGAGCCCCCTGCTTGTAGTGCTTGTACACGCATGACTGCGTGGCCAACACCAGTTTCACCAACATCATTAAGTTTGTTAATGACACCGTCATAGTGGGCCTGATCTCTGACAACAACGAGTCGGCCTACCTGAAGGAGATCAGGAATCTTGAGAACTGGTGCAAAAGAAACAACCTTCTTCTAAACGTCAACAAGACAAAGGAGCTGGTAGTGGACTTCAGCACCAAACATGACCCCTGTTATCCACGGGAGCCCAGTGGAGAGGGTGAATAACTTCAGATACCTCAGAGTCCACGTCACGCAGGACCTATCATGGTCCTGTCACATCGACACTGTGGTGAAAAAGGCTCAGCAGTGTCTCTACCACGTTAGGGCCTAGAGACTTCAGACTACCCCCCAGGGTACTGAGGAATTTTTACACCTGCACTACAGAGGGCATCCTGACTGGGAACATCACAACCTGGTTTGGGAACAGCACCATGCAGGACAGACAGGGTTAGGGAAACTTCACTCTGAGCTCCTCTCTTCCTTTTCTCTCTCTCTCCGTCTCTCTCTCGTGAGCTCTTGCTGTCTCTTACCATTACATCATTACATGTTGTTAACATTATGTCTTCTCTCTCCCCTAGTTGTGCTCTCTTTCTCTCTGTATCTCTTCTCAGGTGTCCTCAACCATGGAGTTGTGGTTGCTGGTCCACCCAACCTGCCCAGTGCTTCGGCGGCTGCTCCTTATTATGATCTATGTTACCTGCTGTTCTTTTCTCTCTGTCCACTAACCCCAACCGGTCGAGGCAGATGGTTGCCCACCCTGAGCCTGTTCTGCTGGAGGTTTCTTCCTCTTAGAGGGAGTTTTTCCTCTCCACTGTCACCTCAGCACTTTTTTAAGTGGGACTGTTGGGCTTTCTGTATATATTTATATGATGTGTAAGGTCTTGGTAGCTCACTGAGTTAAGCGTCAGACTGGAAGGCAGATTCCTAATCTATCCCCTACCAGGTGTGTCTGGTACGAAAGGGCGAGGCCAGACACCCAGCGCTAGCTCCTTGGAAGTCGCTTTGAATAAAAGCGTCTGAGTCAAAGTAAAGTAAGGTCTTAAACCTTACACTGTAAAGTGCCTTGAGATGCCTTATGTTGTGAATTGGCACTATATAAATAAAGTTGAATTGAATTGAATTGTTTATCAGTTATATTTTTCTAATTCAGTAATTTCATTGATTTCACAGACTTTTGCCTGTTTTGGAGATCCATGAATACCTTGCAATTTCCAGTCCATGTTGAATGTATTTACTTCTGTTTTCTCAGTATTCTTGCTTGTCTTGCGATATATGTATTTTTCATAATTAGGTGCTCATTGTGCTCATTGTTTGTTTCTTTCCTTTCTTACTTGCTTTAGCAGATCTTAGTGCGGCTTTCGACACTATTGACCACAAGATTTTATTACACAGACTAGAACATGTCATTGGGAACAGCACTAAGCTGGTTTGAATCGTATCTGTCAGATAGATCCCAATTTGTTTATGTTAATGATAAATCCTCAACGCAGGAAAAAGTTAATTATGGAGTCCCACAGGGTTCTGTGCTTGGGCCAATTGTCTTTACCTTATATATGTCTCTACTGGGCAATATTATAAGAAAACACTTAATAAACTTCCATTGCTATGAAGATGACAATCAGCTAAATGTATCTATTTAACCTAAAGAAACTAATCAATTAGTAAAACATTAAGCATGTTTAATGACATAAGAGGCCTGGATGTCCTGTAACTTTCTACTCTTTAACTAAGACAAGACTTAAGTTATTGTGGGAGAGCTGAAGGCTTAAGTTCCACTCTTTATTTTTCTTATTATTATTATTGTGCCTTAAAATGTTGCTGGTCAACTAGTCCTACATGCTTTGTCAAAAAAATCTAATTTAAACTTCATAATGTAGGTCTACGTTTGCCCCATTGGAAATGAATGGCGAAGTAACTGGGGTGTTATGCACATATGCAGTAACTAGATGGGGCTGATGCTCTACCCCGTGACCAAATAATAAATCCGCGCCCTTTCGTACCAGATTGGCTGTCGTCAAATATAGCAATAGGATGCTATACCTATCAAGGTCGGGGAGCGGCAACTGGATACAGATGAAACCATGGCATCCTTTGATGTCACATCACTCTTTACCAGCATCCCCACCACTGCGGCTGTAACAGCTGTTAGAAGAAGACTGGAGGAAGAAAGCACCCTCACCGACAGAAGCAACCTGAACCCAGACCTTGGACCTCTGCTTGAAAACCCCTTATTTCACATACAGGGGCAGCTTCTACAGAAAGAGATATGGCTGTGCCTTGGGCTCATCAGTGTCCCCCATTGTCGCCAACTTGTACATGGAAGAAATGGAAGAGAAAGCACTCAAATCTTTCCCAGGAAGGACACCAACACACTGGTTCAGATATGTGGATGACACCTGTACGGTGTACATTTTAGGACATCCTCAGCTCTCCAGGTATCAGACAAAACGGCATCAGATATCAGGAAAAAGTCCGTCAGGTATCAGGTATCAGACAAAACGCTATCAGAATAACTTAGTCTTCTTTTAAGGTTTTATGGTGATGTGCAAACAGCTTGTGGGCGCATTACCGCCACCTTTGGCAAAAACTTGTAAGTTTTTGCCATTATTTTTCTTTCTCATTTACTCCTGCAATTGTTTATATATTTAAGAATATAGTTGGGTTTAAAAATACACACGTTGCGAAATTGTCCGTGAAGAAGAAATTTCATTTAAGAAACATTAATCTTTATTAAATTTCGAAATTGTAATATTTGGTGCGTTGCTAGCTAGCTTAAGTAGTAGCA
>JAUMHJ010049792.1:0-13147 GCA_032361105.1 Microctenopoma lineatum
TTTAAACTCTATTCTAGATTTAACAGGAAGCCAATGGAGAGAAGCTAATGTAGGAGTAATATGATCTCTCTTGTTAAATCCAGTCAGAACTCTGGCTGCAGCATTCTGGATTAACTGGAGGCTTTTTAATACCTTATTGGTGCATTCTATCAGTAATGATAAAGACCATTTAAGTTGTGACTATGTGTATTAATACATGCATGAGACACGGCATTAAGGAAATAAAACCATTTTAAAATGGCAGCAAAGAGACTAGTGCTAGAGGAGTGGTACACTAGTAGTCGACGAGCCAAACAAAACCCACCAAGACAAGAAAGGGGAGTAAAAGCTTCTTGTTTTAGGCTTAAAAGACTAAGGTGAGTATCCATAGGTGCACAAAAGTCTTCTGGAAACTGGGCTCTAAAAACTTGTTCAGTGAATGAACAAGTGATAAGTGAGGGTCTTAATTTCTATTTTTTGGGTTTGATAACTACACTGAGGCTATCTGTATTTTATTATGCAACAAACATGCTGGTTAATCACATTGTTCCTACTTCAATTCCAAGCAGCAATAATTCCAGCCTCTTAGTTGTAATTATAAGTCAGAGATGTAAGTCTGTTCATTAAAGAACTACAGAAGTAAAAACAATCAATACTGATCAAACCTGAGGTTTGTATCTTCTTCAACATTGCACCAGTGCAGTGAGGCTTCATTCTAATGTACCAGTTCACTTATTGATGATACAAGTTTAACCGTCAGTTATGACCACAGCTATTTTAACAGATTTAAAATGTTTCCTGTTTTAATTGATCATAGCGAAGGTTTTTGAAATGGTCACTGCAGTTTAAGCACAGGCTTAATGTACTAACCTTAATGAACCATTAATAATTCGCTTTTTATTTGTCAATACCTGCTGTTAGTGCAGCATTATTGTTTAAAAAATGTGATTTCCTGAACCCTGCAAGAGAGAGGCTGCTTCAGAAAGAAATGTTTAAAAATTAATTGGCTCCAACTTTCAGCATTGTGGAATTATTCAGCTGAACAAAATATATTAAGTATGCAGGTGCTGTCACTGCATGAATGTAGAAAGAGTGACCTTCAGAGCCATGGAAATGTGCATTGTCTTTTTCAATATACTACCAGGAAGTAGAACTTCACTACTGCTGAGTTGCATGTACTGTATATTGTATTACTTGTTCCCAATTATTTGTCCTTTCTTCACCTTAAATTCTTCTAAAGTCAATGGAACTTTAGATTGAATTAGTTACCTGTCCTTTTCTCATTGTCCACTTGAAGCTGTTTATCTTCCTGCCAACCACAATTTTAACTTTGTTCAGATTTCATAGTCTAAACATAAAGAATATGATATGACAGATTTACATAAGCATAACACAATATGTTGTATGCATGTTTTCACTCGCAAATGTGAACATCTTCTCATCTAATTACAATCTCATTTGATCAATGTGGTGCCTGCCTCATTGAATGTCATTACAATAATGCAGAGATTGATATTCAATCCAAGCCACTCTCTAGCTCATAACATTGATTAATCTGCCACTAAAATGTAGTCGATCTTAATCACGCTAATTCATTGAGTTTTATACAAATGTGTAATGACACATACAGTAGAAATACAGCCATTTTAAGTTTTTGGAAAAGTTCTTGGAATTGTCTAACACATTGTTTATGGCACCTTTAAACTGTGCTTGATGGATTTTGATAAATATTTGGGATCATTATCTCATTGTAGAAGCCATCTTCTTTGGAAGGACGTTTTGTCACGGTGCGTCCTGACTGGTCTGGCCTGGTTTGTTTAGTTTCCTGTTGTTTTCATGGTCTGGCTCTGTCTCAGTTCCTGTGTGTTGCTTGTCTGGTATGGCTGTGCTGTTACTGTCTATATGTAATATTCAGGTCCCTGTGTTTCAGCCCCTGTTGGTCTCTGCCTTCCTGCCCTTTGTGTTTTAGATTAGTTTTGCTTACCTGTTTGCTCATTAAATCCCCTTTTAGTTACGCCAAACCCAAACCCTTACACATTTGGTTTAAAAAATAGCTGGAATGCAGTAGAGTCCAATCATTTTCTCAGTGTTTCATAGGCCACTGGTTGCAACAAGATCCAAGACAAAGCATGACAGATGCTCCTTACGTATCATATGGTACAGAAAATGTATTTAATATTCTCTTTGATATTTATCCTGGTCTTCCACATCTCATTTTGGACTTCAAACTTCATGACGGCTTCAAACTGCCATCCCATAATTGCATTTCATGTTCTGAAAACTGCAAAATGGAAACATTTTGGAGCTTTCAGCTGCATAGTCAGAGTAAAAAACTTTTATTTCTTGAGACTTAAACAGCTGAGTCCACGGTTGCTGAGCATTCACACAGCTTTAAAGAGTCAGCCTATTTATAGAGCTTTGAAATTAGCATATCTCACATTGAAGACAATTGCACTTCACAGCTCATTAATCGCATACTAATACTTTACTTTACAGATGCACTGAATGTCTTGCAGTCTGATTAAGTCTAGTTAACTAGAGGTGGTAGTAAGTAGTTAAAGGGAGATAGAGGCATGATTTTCAACTCCTTGGGTGACCAAACCTTTTTTATTAATGTTTTCAGATTTTTTTGGTTTTGTATTATGGTCCTAATCCAGCGAGGCTGCAACTTCCCCATTAGAAAATACAGAATACAAAATATGTCTTTTTGTGTTCTGTCTCTGGACTTTGGATTTTGGATAGAGGATAAACTGTTATCTCTGTGTTTACTCTGCTCTGAAGTCCTGCCTCGTCTTAGACTGAGTGTTGATCGTGCACTTACTGTCTTTTGAGTTTAGACTCACTGTGAATCCTGCCCTCTGCTGCTTCTCTGCCTCTCCAGGTGATCATACATCATTAGCTTTTGATTATTGTTCAATAAACCTTTAAAGCTTTGATCTCTGAGTCCCTCTGAACAATTGGAACACTTTAAAAACACGTCAGATCTGATTTGGAAACAAATCATGCTGGAGATTCAGACTGACATAATGTGTTGGGAACAAAACGATTCCACATCTTTTGACAGAAATGAAAATGATCAAACTACTTAGGGCTTAATTCAAGTCACCAAGACATTTCAACTGACAGACGGAGTCCAACTTGCTGAAATGTCATTGCAGCAACTCACAATATTACTCAATAGTTTGTATGGTTCCCACATGCTTGTATTTTCTGCATGAGATGACAGGTGGCATTCTGGGGAAACTCCTTCCAGATCCTGACCAGGGCATCACTTAACTGTCTGTCACATGAGCTCAGAGTGAACTTACTCTCATCTGTGAAAAGCACAGGGCACCAGTGCTGTACCTCCCAATTCTCGTGTTTACGTGCCGGACAGTGAGCACAGAGCCCCCAAGAGGACATTTGGCCCTCAGATCACCCTCATGAAGTCTGTTTCTAATGATTTGGTCACACTAGTGGCCCTCTCCTTGTAGGCTATGGCAGTACTCATCCTATTCCTCCTTGCACAAATGAGCAGATACCAGTCATCATAATAGTCATGGTCTATAGTCATGACCTTTGACAACCCTGTCCAGCTCTCCTAGAGTAACTGTCTGTCTCCTGGAATCTCCTTCATGTTTTTGAGACTGTGCTGGGAGACACAGCAAACCTTCTGGTAATGGCAGGTAGTGATGGACCATCCTGCTGAAGGTGGTCTGACTGTGAACCTCTGTAGGGTCTAGGTATCACCTCATGCTACCAATAGTGACCCTGACTCTAGTCTAATATAAAACTACTGAAAAGCAGTAAAAAAAAAGTCTGTGGTCTCCACCTGACAAACTGTTCCTGTTGTTGGGGTTGTCTCAGTGAACCTGTTCATTAACATTAACTTAATGATGACTGGATCAATACCTGATACTATAGTCTGATTAAAAAGGGTTCCTTTCATCTTTTATTTTTAAAATCCCCTATAGCAATGCTTGCTTTGGGGGGTGTATTCCCTAATGAAGGGGCAGAAATCGCAGAGGAAAAAGAATGTTGTCAGGCTTTAGACAGAATGGATTTAAAGGGTTGGTTAAGCGCAGACCTCATCATGGAGGCCTGGGAGGAGCCAAAGGTTGCTGATGAGAACTAAAACATTCTCCAGTGACTCAACACGTGCACTGATCACTGATTAAAAAGTGTTAGCCAGTCCTGTGGCAGAAGTCTGGGTGAGACAGAGAACAACTGGGATAAGATTTGTCTGTCCTTTTGTGGCCACAGGCAGGCATGGAGGAAGCCCAGCTGCTGAAGCAGATGCTTCTTGAACGAGACGGGAAGTATCCTCTAAGGAATCAATGAAGACTCCTTGATCCGACAAGTCACCGAGCTGGGAGAGACAAAGGCCTGGAGCTAGGCTGACGCTGTGATCTGTGAGCAGGGTCGTCAGAAAATCGGACTGGTCTGGAGGGAAGCAACTGTGTTCCTACGTCACTCCATTGGGGAGGTGGATGCTGTCTGAACAGAATGCCAGTGTAAGGATCCTCTGGGGAAACATGCTGATCTCAGCTTCACTGCCAGCAACAAGAAGTCAAAAAGGGTAACAAGAATGTTTCTGATTCTTATCAACCTTATCATAGACATCTACAGGACAACAACGGGTGAAGAAAAAAATAAACACTTTATCATTAATACAAATAGAAAGTATACAGCAGTGGTTCCCAACTGTGGTCCCCAAGCCATGCTGCCCTGCTTGTTTTCCACACCCTTGCACTCAGAGTCTCTGAACACACCTGACCCAGGTAATCAGTAGGAGAAGGAAAGTGTGCCTTGAGGACCAGGGTTGGGAACCACTGGTATGCAGTATCATCCAGAAACTCATCTGTGACTAGAAGCACTAGATACACAGTAAACGTCTATTACTCACTAACTCTGTGCAGTGGCAGGTCTAATCAGCATCACCCAACCACCCCATAGGGCCTCCATCCATCAGCATGGCAGGTGACACAAGCTGGCCTCCAGTGATTTCACAGAGGGGGCACAACTGTCAACTGCCAGAATGAGACGGATTCTGGATGCAGTGTAACATAATTGCCCTTCACCCCAGTTTATTCATGTACAAAATTACTTCTGATGCTGTCACAGAAAAGAACACAGTCCTAAGCTAGATGGAGAGTGTTTCCACAGATGGGGACTCCATAGTTAAGAATAATATTTGATACCTGGGGTAATACATGGAGGCAGACAACCACCTTAAGGTTCAAAGAATGAACTATACTATGTTGCATTTTATCTAAATGACAAAGATGCATGCAGCACTGTAATATAGTACTTAATAAAACATAAACACAGTCTGTCTGATGGCAGTGGGGTGAAGATACAGAGGACAGTCTGCAGAGTGGGCATTGTGGTCTGCAGGATCCAGCATTTCAAAGTTATATCTTCTCTGGAGGTCAGTGTCAAACACGTTCAGTCCCTTATTTAGCACTTAGCATGTAGAGTCACCTTTTGCTTTAATAACAGTCTGTCTTGCACATGTCTCTCTGAGCTTTGTAGATAGGGGCCCATTCTTTCCTCAGTGAGTTTGTGCTAGGCTGTGTGGTTTCCAAACTCTGGAAAACCAGCATGTTGGCTAATACAAGACAAGGAGCATTTAAGGTCTGAGTCTCTGGCCCTAACCATCAGACATCACGTAGTGTCAGGGCACAAAGACCAACACCCCAATTCTGTCCTGACCCAGTATTTATACATGGTTACAATCTGGATGTTGCCCTCTTCTATTGACTGGAGATCCTCCTACTGGACACGTATTGACCTCATTGTCCTGCTTGCCTGTTGATTAGCTCCTTCCTCTAGGATGTGCCTGATGAAATCTTGTGCTGTAACGACATCAAAAGATACCAGACACAACACAATGCAGTTTCACAACCCTTTAACATACCTATGGCATGTGACCAATACAAACCATTAACATTGGTGCAGTCCTTCCTCTGCAAGTTTATGTTAGTTATGTTAATAAATTAAGTAAAAATATTATCTGAGATACATATTGTATACATAATGTCTATCTCCTATGTATAGAGATCCTGGGGGAGACCTGTTACTGCAAGACAGATTAGCTAACACACATAGTTCCACATCATTTCCTTTTCACCAACAGTATCGGATAAAACTTAATAGACATAATTGTTGCTTGATATCTATTTTTCATCCACAGCATTTTCTTATTAAAGCTGTTGATTATAGCTGACATCAACACTCTACATTGTTGAACTGCTTTTTGGGAAAACCAATCCTGCTGCATTTTTTGCTCTGTTTTTGGTGACCACCTCCTAAGTAGCTTTTCAGAATAGTGTTCAACCAGTCAGTATCATTGACAAGCCCGCCACTGATTCAACATTCAAAATCGTCAGAAAAGTCACAGGTACGGGTCCAACCAGTGCAAATAGTGCAGATACACTGCAGAAACTAGCCCAATGTACACTTACTGTTGCTCAGTCTGGTCTGACTGCTGAGCATCTACTTGGTACAGTATGTCCTTGGCCTAAGTGTTCACAGCTGTTTTGATTTCCCTTCCAACTACTGATAAAATATTTCTATGAAACATTTCTATAACTCACTATGACAGTCACAGCTAGCAGCTAATTAGTCTTTATATGTTGCAGGGTGCTGAGCATGTACACTAAAATGAGTTATTTCTTGTTTGTTCTAAAGCCTTTTGTTCCAAAATGCTCCCTGCAGGGGGCTGATGAGTGTTTCTCAGACTGAGTCAGACCGTCTTAACCATACAATTAAACCAAAATTGAGCCAAACAGAAGAACAGAAAAGACAAGAAAGGCGAAAAGCTCACATAACAAAACATTCAAGGCTGAACAATCAGCAACATTTTGGCTGCAGATATCAACCTGCAATAGTCTATTTTCCCAACAGGAAAATAGACTATTGCAATAGTCCAGGCGAGAGGAGAAAAAAGCATGAATGATTTCTACATCACAAGTTTAACATTAATCAGATTTTTGCTGTTCCTTAAATGATAAAAACATGATTGTACAAGTTTAGTGATGTGATGCTCAAAAGATAAATTGCAGTCAAATAAAACTAGATTTCTAACAACGGGTTTAACGAGATGGCAGTATTTTACTTGTAATGTGTTTTGGGCCCAATAATGTGAATTTCCGATTTATTAGAGTTTAATTGCTTAAAGTTAAGAGACATCCAGTTTTTTTTATGTCATCCATACATTTCTGTATGGAACTTAGTCTGTTTTGGTCCAAAGGTGTAACAGGAACATACAACTGAGTGTCTTCCGCATAGCAGTGGAAAGAAATATCATGTGTGCGTATAACATCACCCAGGGGAAGCATATACAAAGAAAATAAAATTGGACCTAGGATTGACCTTTGGGGCACACTATAGTTTGTAGTGGAAAATAAAGACATAAAATTGTTAATAGAGACACAGGACTTCCTATTGGAGAGATACGATGAGAACCATTCCAGGGCTGTGCCCAATATGCCCACCCAGTGTCTCAGTCTGTCCAACAGGATTCTATGATCAGCCCTCAGGTCTAACAATACTAAAATAGAACACATACGAGCATCTGCATTCATTAAAAGGTCTTTTGTGACTCTTAAAAATGCTGTTTTTGTGCTGTGATTTTTACGGAAGCCAGAGTGTAATCTTTCAAAAATACTCCTCAAAGAAGGAACTCCGACTGGGTTATACAACAATGCTCTCATGAGAGGGTTCACAATGAAATGAAAACTGTTACACAGCCATTTATCAACTCTACATCCTAGCTATGCTATCTATCTTCTATGGTCAGAGTCAGTGACATAAGTCCATAAATACCTAAAGTCATTAGGAGGTTGTGAACTTTAACATAGTAGTAAGAGTAAAACTAACAATTTCCTTAGGAATAAAAACCTTGCATTGTGATGATTTTCATAAAAAAAATAGTTTCTAGCATCCTTCACCAAATCCAAAGTCGAAATACAAAAAGTATTAAAAGAATCTAAAATTGTATTAATGCGGGTAAAATCAGTAAATGCTTATTAGCAAAGTTAAATAAACTGTCCCAATCCTAGGAACAGCTAAGATACCATGCAGGACAAAGACAAGGGATATGTTTATTTCCATATGTTCATGTCATTTTCACGTTCAAGTTAAATGTGAAGGTTCAGGTTTCATTCAGCTGCTTCATGGATTGTCATTATATCTTTTGTAATAAAGTTGGTTATTTCTTTAATTTGTTGAAAGACGTGGCACTGGAGAGAGTGGACACTATCCTGTCTGGTATTATCTCATGCATGATGCAATAATAAAAAAGATTAGTGGTATTACTTGTCTTTGTGGAAAGTTGCTGTTGAGACAGATTTCAAAACCCCACACCACCACGTTCCTTTGACCCCTGAGCCTTGGACCATGTCCATTAGGACGCCTTCTTCAGAAACACTGTTGCTCAGGCTTTTGCTAACATTTTCTGTCCTGATTTCTTCTTATCTCGTTCTTTCAGAAGTCTATGCTCTATGCTGTGTGCATCAAAACCTGATGTGGCTGGAACTCCAGCAGTCGATCACTAAAGCAAATCTTGGATTCTCAGTCCCCCTGAAGCTACATGTTGAGGCGTCAGTGGACAAGACACTGAAACCCTGTAGTAGCACTGATGCTACACTGACAGTCTACAGCTGTCCAAACAACAATTTCCCCAAAAGGATCAATAAAGTAGGGGACATGTTCTAAATTTTTATCAAGGAGAAATGACTCTACGATAGATATCTATATAATGTTATCACCCAGCCCTTGTAACATACAACCAACTTATTAAATGGCTCTGGGCTAAAAATAGCTCACTGCTGTGACCTGAAAAAAGGTTGACGAGAACAGAGACTGAACAAAAACAGGTAATTTGCAGAACCCTGAAAAACACTTAAAGGCTCTGTGGAAATCAGCGGAACTGCAGAGCTGTCAGATAATTATCAGTTTGCCACCACAAGCAACAGCTTTCACAATCAGTGCTCTCAAAGTGTCAAGTATGTAGAAACACCAGACAGAGACAGAAGACCCAAATGCAGATGGGCTGATGGGCATGTGGGGGAAAACATCCAAGCAAGCAAACCTGGCTCAGACAACAGGTGGCAAGGTCAGGAGAAAGGCAGCAGGTGAACCCTCCTGGGTAAGTGGCAGCAGACAGAAGACATGCTAAATTGATGTTAAAATCCATAAAGGTGCTCCTGTTGTATCCCTTTAATCTGACATCCAACTCGATGGTGTAGAAGAAACATGTAGACTGTCGAGGACCGCTAAGGACGTGCAGAATGGGATCAGACAGTGAGGAAGAGTCAGAGTTACACTGTCAGGTTAAGCTCTAAGCGTTTCTCCCTCATCTGGCTTATATGTCTCATGACACTTTACTTTAAATGTCTTTTTTTTCTTTTGTTGTTTGTTGCTTTGTATTATACTTAGCTAATAACATTATTGTGAACAAAACCACCTTAGGAGATCAGAGGTTAGAGAAAGGTTGTGGTTTTGTTTGCTAAAGAGGATGACGTGTGTGAAGTGACTGCCACATTATTTCTGCCTGTAATCTTTTCACTCACAACCAAATACAGCTACTGAAACCTGTTGTACTGCAAGATCAGATATTTAGTAAGAATAGGAGGAAAATATCTCCTACATTAGCTTCTCTCCATTGATTCCTGTTAAATCTAGAATAGAGTTTCAAATCCTTCTCCTAACATATAAAGCACCAAATTATCAGGCCCCTAAGTACTTTAAAAACCTCATAGAACCTTATTATCCCAGCAGAGCACTTCGCTCTCAGTTGAAGTCACTTCATATTAATTAGATTGTCTCAAAAAAAGGAAATCTCTTCAAATTTGGCACAAATTATTACTTGGCTCTAGGAATGAAGAAGAGGATGAACTGATTGGTAAAAGCGCAAAGCACAAACCTAACAGAATATTACTCTTCAGGGACATGTATAAACTCCAACGTCACCACAATACGGTAATTCTACTTTATCAATGGCTTCACAATTTGGCTTTTACGTCATTAGTGAATATTCTCGTTGTGTTTATAGAAAACATGATGCTTAAATCAGTATCGGTGAGTACTGCATGATTACACTAGCCTGTTTTTGTTATCTGAACCCTGATGATATGGTGATACCTTACATGCAGTACTCGAATCCCTGGCATCGAGTAAATGTTTCTCACACAAACATGTTTTTTATAGCGGCTAGTCTACTTGCTGCCATGTTAGAAAGTGTTTTTTTTTCTCTGAACATAAAGTCTGGTAACATTTGGTGTCCGCATTACGTAAAGCCAGGATGATGGAACCTGTAGAAACATCTGTGTTGAGTCTAACAGGCTGAGGCTACAACAACTCCCACAATGCTTCTGTTTTTACCTCGGTTGCTACTGAAGTTTTTTTCCCTGGATATGAGGTCACAGCTCTCGTTCTTGCATGCAGTATGTGGGTTGACCTGGTGGAGCCTGCGCGCTGCTCGCCGATGAAGACAATCTGTTTTTAGTCGCTTTCACACCTAATGGCTGACGCTCACTTGATTCTCTCACGGTTTTAACATTGGTTTCCTTAACTCCCCCGAGGCTCCACATAAACTGCAAGGTGTGAAACCTCATTAAGTAAAGAAGAAACTAACTAACTAACAAACAAACAAAAACACTGCACACTGGGAGGACAAATATGCCATTATGCATAAACGCACAAAGGCATGTAGGGAATGCAGCCAATTTATTTTCACTGTTTGTTACTCTACTGTACTACTGCATTAATGAAGCTATACTCAGAAGACGTAGAGTTGCTGTCACCGATTTAGGAATGATCTGTGAATCAAGCTAGTGTGTGTGTGTGTGTGTGTGTGAGGGTTTCCACAATATTCAGTAATCTCCTGCCTCACATTGTACAGATATGGAATTCCAGCACTGACATCTGATCAAACATGTCTGATTTACATTTCAGAAAGAGGCAGCTAACGAAGGCGCATGTAAGGGAAGGAGCCAAACGTTGGAGAAGGGCAGAAGCCTTTTAAGGTGCGTTGCCTTCTCAGTGAGGTTGGAGCAGAATCAAAGAGGCTTGTGCTGGAAGCCTCTTTGTTTAGACGGTGCTTTGTGAAAAGTGGCTGCCTTACACTATTATCGGGAAAGTTGATTTATTCGCTACTATCTTGACTCGCAGCCTCCTCTTGTGTAGGATTGAGTAGGCGGTTTTAAAGAAATCTCCTTTTTCAGTACTGAACTCTGGCTGTCTTTCTGTTGTTTGGAAAGTTTAGGAGGAGAGGGAGCGATAAAAATCTATCATGAATACAAACAAGCAGGGTTCTGGTGAGGAACCTGGGGTCTCTTTTTAAACAACCGTGTGTAGGATCAATACCAATGTTTTCAAGGTCGATGAAAATATTAAACTTGTATTAGATCAGACACCTCCACATACAGTACATTCTCACTGTAAATCACATTCCCCTTACCGATGCACACAATGTACTGAGCATCATAATCCGCTGAAACATGCTCGTGGCTGTCGATTTGTACTGTGTAGCTCCTGCAAGTGCAGTCTCAGCATCTGTTCAGGCTTATCACTCATATTCACAGTGTGAAGATGATGCACGTGGTGGAGAAGTGTGAGGTGTAGGTGACAGGAGAAGGCAGAGAACGTGTGACCGCACTGCCTGAAGCGCCCGACAGCTCTGTGGTGTTCACTGAAACTACTGTATATGAAAATGAATTAGAACCACAGTGGACCACAAACGCCCAGTAAAGTCCATGTTAGAAATCCACCTGTGTTATTTTCTCTAGCTCTGTCTGCTTCAGAACATCAGGACACCATATCCGTACACAGTCAGTTTCTGCACAAATGTCCAATTGGACAATGATGTCCTGCAACAGGACACTGAACCTAAAGCACACATTCAAACTGTGCAGGACGGTTTAGTACTCAAACAAAACTGATGTAAAATAGTCATGCAGAGGTTTAATGGTTGGCAGTTCAATTCCTCGCTCCTCATGTCTATTTGTTTGTCTGAAGGGATCCTGAACAAGACCGTAAAATCAGCTCAGGTGTGTGTGTGTGTGTGTGTGTGTGTGTGTGTGTGTGTGTGTGTGTGAGTGAGAAGCAACATCGTATGTACCAGTAAGAGGTGTATAGGTATAACTGGTCAGGAGGTGGCAGGTTAGTTTGCGTTGATCTTTATATACTGTATATCATATATACACAATACAATATCGCCAAAACACATCTGGATACGTAAACTGGAGAATTGTCCAGCTGCCTTTGCTGTAACATTAAAATAGGAAACATTATTCAGACTGTATCAATTATATTATGTTAGGCAATACAGTCTATATAACAAAATGTATATGAATTATATATTATTTTCTAATTATTATATAACTAGCGTGTGGTTTTAAAAGACATGCACCACATACACTTCCTCCATGCGCATGTGCACTTGAACATTGCTCACATTGCTGTAGGGACCAGCAGCACATGGCAACAGATGGTGTAACTCTGGCTATTACATATGAACAAAGAGGAGAAGAGACCACAATCACAAGCTTCCCGTCTGTTCGCATGTGACTCTTCAGCTTGTTGTGCAGGCTGATAGATGGAGACACTGCTCGCTGGCTCTAGCACACTTAAGTCTAGAGAAAAAAGTATAATTCCAACCTCAGGCCTGGAATTCTTTTGCTTTTCTGTAATTGGACTTCCTACACTGAAGTAGCCAGAAGATAAAAGTGAAAAGGAACAAAAAAAACACACAGACTTGACCAGAATGAGAACTATTTGCGTTTTTGTGTTTAACAGCTCAGTGTGCATGATAAATGCTTTTCCTTTGGAAGGTTCGATGTGAACTGAATCTCAATGGGAGCTCGATGGGAAAAGGTTCTCATCTGTTACAGCAGCACAGTTGGTGGGTCTGTGTTGTGGTGAACAAGAGATGAAACAGCAATACATTTTCAGATGGACAGTTTTTTTTTGTCAGAGTTACAGGAACATCAAAGACAGCAACACTAGTGGAATGCAGAACTAGACGTAGGATTTTATGACAAATGCAAAAGTATCATACTGTGTGGTGATATGCTGTCAAATAAGAAACTCTACTGTATAAAACCATATCAGAATCAGAATCAGAATCAGCTTTATTCGCCAGGTATGTTGCACATACAAGGAATTTGCTTTGGTCTTTTGA
>JAUMHJ010049793.1:0-13140 GCA_032361105.1 Microctenopoma lineatum
TATATAATCAAAATAATGCGGAAAACCCAACAATCCCACTTGAGCAACAGTGGAGAGGAAAAACTCCCTGCGCAGTTTTAGTAAATATATAACCACTTCAAGTCAAATCAATCAATAAACCTTTGCCACTGGAGGGCAGCACTGACAGAGCTGTTAGGACATTGAAGTTGCTTCTCCACACATCCTGCACGTACAGAACAACATTATTTTTTTCTTGATTCTTGTTTAAACACAGTAAACAGTGTTGTTTTTTACCCGCTAACATGTTTCGGCTAGACTGCAGCCTTCATCAGAGCCGTATTTGGGTGTTACTTGCATTATTGTACGTTTAGAGTCAGGTTTCTGGTCACCTGATGAACGCAGACTCTCTCCAAACTCCGTTTTTGGTCTCTACCGACTCCTGAAGGGAATGTCTGGCTCCACTGTATTCACTGCCTCGGTCTGTTTGCTGCCTGATGCTGTGTGAGTAATGTCGAGTGGTTTTTTCTCTGAAAACAGACGCCTGCTGTGGCTGAAAATGATGCTGTGACAGTGGTGAAACAGTAAAGTTGTGGTTTGGACACTAAACAATGAGCTGAACTCACTCAAACGCTCCGTAAAGTGGAGTGACTCCTTTCCTATATGTCTGTCATAATAAGTAGACAGATTACAGCTATGTGCATGTTTCTGTTCCGCAGACTTGTGATTGTTCTGCTCTCTGGACTCACACAGAACTCACGTGTGGAGCCGTTTCTGTTCCAGCTGCTGGTTTCGGGCCTCTTGGCCTTGAGCCGCCGACCTGTTTACAGAGCAGGTTGTGTTCGGGCATGTGTCGCCCAGGCAACCACCCTGCTGAACTTTTGTTTCTGTGTGTTTCCTTGCTGTAGTAGTCACGAGGAGGAGGAAAAGCCCGCCAAAGTTAAGCAGCCAATCGGGGGCAGAGAAGGAGGAGACCCAGTGAGCAACGGGGAGAGAGAGTGTGTGGGTGGTCACACACTGCAAAAAATGAGGCACTGCAGGTAATGTTAGACCAGATACTGTGTCCTCTTTGTGTAGATGCATTTAAACACAGGCTGAGTCAACATCAGGCACAAATGAGGGATTTGGATTGATGTGAGTTTAATGTTAGCGATTACTCATGTTCGTCTGGTTTCACTCAGGATGCTGCAAGTTTTAAACTAAGTCCTGACATAACATTATCTGAGACCTTGTTTCTTAATCACTCGCAGTGTTTGACTGTATTATTTAAAGCCCTGACCCAGGTTTTACACACATTTTGGCGTTAAAGAATCTTTAAGCTCACAGAGAAACTGCAGAGAACCCCCTGCCTTTGTTTACCCTCCTGCAGTCTGGTGTGTGTGATAGAGTTACAGCCTACTGTACCATACAGTATGTCTTTTTTTATTATCTCTTTTTGCAGTGTTGGTGCATGTGTGTGTGTGTTTCCCGCCACTTCAGAAGCTCCTGGAGTTCTGCCAAGAATATGTTCTGAGAGAGAGAGAAAGAGAGAGAGCGAGAGAGGAAGAAGGAGACAGAAAGTCTTTCACGCACAAATGTGGGCATACTCGTGCTATTCACGGGAACAGTTTACACATGTGTGTGTGTGTGTGTGTGTGTGTATTCGTTTTGCCTTTCAGAAAAAATGCTTATTGAGTTTTGCCTTAAGGGGACGAGACTCTTTAAATATACGAGGGGTTGTGTGCATGTGGGTCTCACGTGCTCTGGAGATTAGCACACAAACTACTTTCTTTTCTTACTAAATCTTTCCCCTTGTTTTTGCGACTTTTGTCTATTTTCAAATGCAGCAAGATAATTTCCATTAAAAAAGGATTGTCACCAACATCAAGGATCCTTTACGCTTAATACATCTTCACCTTTAAATTTACAAGATTTCAAAACTTAAGTTGCAATTAGATCCTAAATGAATGACGTTAGTGAAGCCGAAGGACACGACCGCCATGAACTTCTTGGTTTAGTGGATTGGGTCAAATCAGTTTTCCACCTACACACACAGTAGTTTGGTGGCACTGTGGCACAGGAGCAGCATGTAGCGTGTACTATGTACAGTATGTACTGCATGTGTGTGTGTGTTCTCACTTCACATACAGAAATACCGCTCACGTTTTCTCAGCACACTGACACATGTTGATCAGCTCACATGTTCATGTTCCCACACACTGACTCGCTTTCACCTTTCACACACATACTGTACTGTATGTACACATACACACAGGACTGTCTATAGTTGTGAGGACTCTCGCTGACATGATACCCTAACCTAAATCTAAACCTTTAGCCTGAGAACCAGTGTCCTCACAGTAGGGTTGATAAACTAAAAAAAGCTCCTAACCACAGAAAGATGACCACACATATGAGGTGCTGTGGACGTTGTGGCTTCAACGTGGAAGTATTGACAGAGACAATAATACTGTATGGAGTGTCTGTAAAACTATGTGAGACATGTGAAATTAATGATTTTCTCTTGACTTGTCCCGTGTTTAATGCAGAGTCAAAAAGCCAAAGTTATGGGGAATAAAAGTCAAGATTACACAAATAAAAGTTAAGCCTCAGGGGATGAAATTTATACCACAGATATAATTTCAATTCTATTCAATATAATACCAAATCACAAAAACACATCCAGGAGGTTTTAAGGTTTAAACCTCCTGGAAGTCCCACTGGAACAGCACAAAATGACAATGGAGGAAAAACTCTTCAACCTTTACCAGAAGAAACCTCCAGTAGAAACAGGCTAAGTGTGGGCGGTCATCTGCCTCGACCGGTTGGGCTGAGTGGAAAGAAACAAGGAAAAAAAAAGATTGGGATTCTCAGTCATCTCTGTGTGTGTGCATGCAGGTGTGTGATACTAATCACCCTTTGCTCCCAAGTTTACCCAAAGTTTGTGGGAATATAACATTAGCATGAACTTTTCATTATTATTAATTAACAGGATCCAGCACCACAGGTCGGTGGACTGGTGTACTGTGCTGTTTGAAATGGTTTCATCCTCTGGGGAACATGACAGATATGCAATATCTGTAAAACAGAAATTATTACCTGATTTATCATCAAGTTTGATTTTAAATTACTTCCACAATAACACATGCAGATAAAACTGTTCGGTTAGTTGGTAACAGGTGAGGATATAAAGGAGCATCCAGAGCATGGAGCTAAAACAAACAGTCTCGGTCTGGCTTCTGTTGAAAACGTCATGAAGAGGAGACTCAGACAATAGCGACCACAGAACATTCCTGTGTCCAGCAGAAATGGGTAAGTATTCCACTTTTTTAATAATATCCTCAGTTCCCAAATGATTACAAAGTTTAAAAGTGTGTCCCAGCTTTTTTTTTTAAGTAAAATGTACCAAATATGGTAAACTGACGATGTAGTTAAAAAATCTGGAAATACAAAAAAAAGGAGGAAGTATAAACTAAAGGCTGCACATGAAGCAAGAAAAGAGCTTCATGGTTCTGCAGAAAATGCAAAAAGGAAGTTCCAGCTCTGGTTAAGAAGCCACATGCAAGGTCAAAGGTGCATTTCAGATGCTAGAACAGAGAAAAGGGTCGAGAGGTCAAGTTTAAACACCAGCGTTACAAGAGGTTTAACTTTTACCACGCCAAAGGTTCTTCTGGGTGTGAGGCACGAGGTTAAGATCCTAGTTAACATGCTGAAAGTCTGGGAGAGACAAAAGAAATGGCATTCAGTTCATTTCCAGAATGCATCCATTCGTCTTCACAGCGCAGGTACTGAAGCGTTCATGTTGTCAGAGCGATCATCCTAAAACCCTCTGTGAGGTCAGAGGTCACGGGTGTGGTGAGGGCTGCAGCGTTGAGCATATATCAGCAGGATGACACAGATGGATGACTTGTCACTTAATCTGTCTCTCTCACACACACACACACACACACACACACACACACACTCAACCAGCAGGATTTCTGAACAGGAACATCACACACATGTATGAACATGGTTGTGCACACATACACATACAGGGAATATTTCACAACAGGAACAACAAAAGCAAATATTTGCACTTTAAACACGCGCACACATGGTCAGATGCTGATGGTTCAGGATTCAAACATATATATATCACGCGTAAACACTGCATATGAATTTTAACTGAATGATATTAGAATCATAAATCTGTACCTTTTCAGCTAATACAGAGCAGATCATTTATTAAGGAGCGAACAGTATGTGCACATCTTTTGTTTGTGCTGGAACCACTCCACTCCATTAATCTTCAGTTAATTTCCTGATCTGCTTCATGTCAAATAAATCATCACAATTTAGAATGAAAAAAACGCCACCAACTGAGGTTCATCCGTCCGCCTCAGTCATCTCTCGTCTCGCGTCTCTTGTTACTGAAATCCTGTTTATGCAAATATGATGGAAGATGGAGACATGTTGAAGCCAATGAACATACCAAACATAACCTCCACACATAAAACATTAATTCTTCATTCATTGCACATTCATTTTGAAGAATCCAAAACAATCCGTCCATCCATTAACCGGACACCTTGTCATCCGAATGCAGGCATGCAGGAGTGCTGAAGCTAATCCTAGCTGGGTCACACATCTGGACAGGTCGCCAGTCATCATTATCACAGTCTGACACGCAGAGAAAGACTAACGTTCACATTTACATCTTTGAGTCAAAAACATCCATCCATCCATCCATTGTCTTCCGCTTATCCGCAGTCGGGTCGCGGTTGAGTCAAAAACAAAAACTGTAAAATAATATGCTAAATAGATTTAACATTCTCCAAAACCCCAGTACAATGGGAACCAAGCATACAACCTGCCCTCAGCCTATTTATGGTAAATGGTTTGTGCTGATGGAGCGCTTTTCCACATTTTAGGTACCAAAAGTGCAAAAAAGATCGGAGGCATACGGAGCTGCCAGGCGGCCTGCCCTTACCCACCAGGGTCAACTCAGGGTTCAGTGTTGCTCCTGGATGACTGCTCTACTGCCTGAAACAAGCTGCCTCCTCCTCTGCTGCTAACGTCATGGTACAAGGAGCAAATAAACCTCTTCATCATCAGAACCAGTTTCACAGCTTTTGATAGTGTTTTATGTTTGATTTTTGCACTAGAACAAACTTTCTGTTGTTTCTCTTTACTTAGTCAAAGAGCACAGAATTTTCCAAAGAAGAAAAGAAATGACATCATTTAATGGGACTTTTAACAAGGCAGTGACTTTTAACAACTGTTTCCATGCTAATACAGGATGGACGCTCCTCCCTCAGCATCAACCAACCAGCTCGGCTGAAATAAAAAAGGCTCCAGCATGTGAAAAAACCCCTCCAACCACTTTAGAAACTATTAACAGCTGTTGGACTCTGCAGATACTCTGCTGCCAGCCTTGCATCTGTTTTCTAACCCATTTTCACCTTGTGGTTGTGAAAGGACTCAATAAACTGAAGTTGGGTAAGAGTTTGAGGTTTGGAGAGTATTCTGTACATGTCGGGCTCTAATTTCAGGATTTCGCACATGTTCCGTGCAGGATGAGCTTTCAGGTCTATTTTTGTCTGTTTCTGGTCAATAATATGAAATATGTTCTGCAGTGTGAGGAAAGTCGGTCAGGTTAGAGGGTTAGAGTGGATTTATTGTTCCACGCCGGCCCAGAATAGACATCTTAGGTGGGCAATAAAATAAACGTGTGTAGGGGTTATGGGGATGGGAAATCTGGCTCCCAGCAAAGCTTTGGCCCTTTTGGATCGTCCCTCTTAGAAGAGCTGGCTCTTATGGCTCCTAAGTGGCTCTTCATTTAGTATTCCTCAGAGCTTTATATTTTAGCCTAATTTAGCAATGATGAATAGTTTGTGCCGCCCGTCTGCATCAACTTTTCTTTTTCTGGACATATTGGGTCTTAATTCCATCCGCGAAGTTACGGCTTACCGCCAGGTCTCAGCACGGTTCCACATCAATGACTACACTGCCGTGTAGTGTCGGTAAGCCATAATTTTGTACATGCATTGTAAGAAATGTAGTTTTTGGTCAAAGCACGATTTTGACCTATTTATTTTCAGACACTAAGAATTTTAAAGCTTCCGCATTGAACGAACGCGGCGGCCACATTCGGCCCGCGGGCCTTGAGATTGACACATATGCACTAGATGGCGCTCATGATCTCTACATTTATAAAAGTCTACACTAGTATAGTAGTACACGAGTATGTAAGATGAAGAAGTCCCTGTGTGAGTGTTGTTACTCAGCTGCATTCACAGCCTGTTGCAGTGTCTTAAATAATTTAACCCCATGAATAAAGACAGAATTGGGAAATATGTGCAACAGTCGGTTTCACAGTTCTCCCTTGACGATCACTGTATGAATATCTTAAGAACATAAAAGATCAGTATCAAGTTGTAACTGGTGCTGGGCAGCGCTTAAAAAATGTTATTGCCATTAATCGCATGACTTTTCTTCTTCTGTTCTGGGCTAATTTGAATAATGGATTCAAAAGTAGTTTATTGCTTACATTTATTTTAGACTAAAGACTGAAATCTCTATCTGCTGCAGCTACAAGTTTTAACTGTTGTGTGTAAAATGATTAATTGTAGGAGTTACATGACCGTTATACTCTCCTCATCTCATATCCTGTGTGTCGCCCCCCAACGAGCTTTTTCAGGGCAGGTGAGGGCAGGTGCTAGAGAAACTGCTGCAGCCTGCTGAACACAGAGGTTTGGTTTGTGACCACTTTCTGAGAACTGGCAGACAAAAGACAGAAGCTGTGCTGGTGCAGCGTCTGTGTTGACTGAGCCATGTTATGTGAAATTGGATGGTGTAACACATCTTTTATTGAGCTCTCTTTCCTTTGGGTCAGCAGCTCAGTTACATGTATGTGAGTCAAAGTTCCCCATAGCTCAGCTCAGTAGGAACCCCTGGGAATAAAAACTTTGTCCTTACAGTGATTGTGCAGATATGAGCTCGTTTCAGTTTGAAATGTTGCTCTTGCAGATAGAAATCTGTCTTGGACCCTACTTCCCAAAGACTGTTAGGAAAACCTATAAATACTGACTTTTTAATTTGGAGCCACCCTGAACGCATCAGATTTCCTATAAGACGTTGCTAAGGACAGATAACTGCATGTGAAGCTCATGATGGAAATATGGTTTAATGGAATATTTCCCAGAGGTTGTCAGGCTTCTGCATGAGGAGCAGCATGTGACTGAGATGAACCGCAGCCTTTGTTTTACTTAGTACCTTTATTTCACACACACCTGTATCTAATAAAACACCTGATTCTTAGATAGAACACTATGTAAGAACATTATAGTAAATACAGTAAACAAACACACTAGTTGCTATGACCGCAATCAGGTACATTTTGTTACACACACACACATATGCAGAGTTACACATTAACCTGCAGTGTTGCTTAAGCAGATCAAGAGTCCTGATGTGTGTCTGACTGTTGGTGTAACCCACATCAGTGCACCCAGGCGTAGGGTGGTGCTAGAGTAATGGAGACATAAAAATCATATATTGCATGGAAATCTAAACATTACATCGCATCACATTATGAGATTGTGCATCGTTTTGCCCTTGGAAAAGGTCAGTGTGCCATAAATCATCAGAATTCACCCTCTGGGAATGAGGAGCACACACTGGGACGAGGCCAGCGCCGTTACACATTGTGTGTTGACACACGGACGTTTAAATAAGGTTAATCTGGACGCCGTAAATTTCAGTGCTATCTGCCAGACACTCTAGGGATGACAAGGTCGCGTCAGTTCGCGCCAGTAAAAACAATAATAGCTTGATCAAACGTGCTGTGTTTGTTTTCTTGTTGCAGATGGAGGTACTAGGTATCGGAGACAGGAGTCAGCTTCACTGTATCACAGAGAGCGAGTGGTGGTGGTTTCTAATTCAGCAACAAGCCAGGGTGGTGACAAACTGGACCTGAAACCATGATATCAGGAGCTTTGAGGAGAGTTACACGTTTTAGTAAGGAGAGTCACGGGAGCTGGAATGCTACTCACGCCATGAAACCGCGACGCTCCGGCTCATGTGTCACTCCCCTCTCGTCCTTACCCTGTTTTATGTCTGTCTCTCCGTAAAACTACCAAATAAAGCAAAAAAGACCTTCTTGAGTGAAATCTGAGCTGCCTCAAATTTGTGTTTTGGCGAAAAAAAACACTCAAAATAACTGAGGGCCACAAAATAACTGCTAACTAAATCTCTTTCTCAAAATAGCCCCCAAAACACAAAGTGCCTTACAAAACCTGGACTGGGTGGGATGAAGCTGTGGAGGCCAGTTAGGGAGACAACAGAAGACAACCATGGTAACCAGGAACTCGTTACATCATTAAACAGAGAGAGGTAGAGAAGCTTAACGTGATCTCCCAGAACTGTTTACAGGAAATGTGATGCAGACTGTATTAATACTTTGTTTACCCAGCTGTGTTTTGGTGGCAAACGTATCAGCTCCCTGGTTTATGTGTGAGTGTACCACAGGAGTCACAGAGAGGCAGTTAGGGTGGATGCTGGGTGTGCAGTTTTCAGGGCTGGGACTCACATCCTGAATCTGCGGTTCGGTTTAGGCAACAAAAGCATGATGTTTAATGATAAAGAGAAATTGTGGTTTCAAATAAAATGTGCTTTCAGTCACTGCACACGTCTTCAGTAATAAATCAGATTTCATTTAAAGCGCTTGGAGCTCCAAACACGTCCATCAAAAGTTCAACTTTAAGCAGTGATTGCTTTGTGAGATTCAGTATTTTGGTGAAAACTGGATATGTTTTCATTCAACATGTCCAGTGTCCACATCTTTCTGATTTCCATATTATGTTACAAGAAAACAGAATCTAGTTACAGTCATGTTTTCTGAAAAACATACGTGCTGTTAAAAACTAGTTACATGTCAACATCAACTGTTTGATATAAACATTGCATCTTAGTGCCCAGCTCTCAGTGATGTACTGGTGTCCATCATGATCCTGATAACGATAGGACAAAAGAATTCCTGTTTCCATGCAGGTTATTGATACCTACAATGTCTCCAACCCCAAATCTGCTGATGATACACAGCTTTACAATAAGGAATCACCAAGTGGTACAGTCCAGCCAAATTACTAAAGCAGTGTATCAAATAAATACACAAATGGATGCAACTAAACCTTCTGCAATAAACACAAATAAAACAGAAATGATTGTTTTTGTCCCAGAGAAGAAAGACTAAACGTTGCTGCTCACCTTGATAATGCACGTCTAAAAACTACAGCCCAACTCCAAAATCTCTGAGTCATTTTAGAGTCTGACCTAAATATTAACAGCCACATTGAAACATTGCAAATTCAGCCTATTGTCACCTCAAAAACAAAGCAAGGATCAAACGTTTCCTGTCCAAAGAAGACTCAGAAAAACCTGTCCATTTGTTTTTAGCAGGTTGGATTATTGTAATGGATTATTCACAGGCCTCAATAAGAAATCAATAAGACAGTTACAGTTAATTGAAAATGCTGCTGCCAGAGTCCTCACCAACACCGGGAAATTGACCACATCACACCAATTCCTAAGTCAGTGCACTGGCTTCCTGTATGCCAGAGGTTATGAATGGTTTACAAAACATGAAATGCTTCTTGACCAAATATATATAAAATGTGATGTTTGAGGTCAACTAGGAAAAACCTGCTTGTTGTTCCTAGAATTAGGACCAAACAAAGTGAAGCAGCTTTTAGTTAATATGCCCCACAATTATGGAACAAATTGCCTGAATACATGCAAGAACTGTTGAGTCATTTAAATCAGGGCTAAAAACACAGCAGCGTACCACTTCTAGCGAGGTCAATTTGAACTTTCTACTACTTTTTTATTTATTTTAATATTACTTGTTTGCTGCTGTGTTTTATTTTCCTTTTTTTATTTACATAAACTAATTATCTATAATGGTTTGTTGACATCTCTAACAATGTCAGTGAACCAGCAGAAAGTTACTCAACAATGTCGTGAAAGTGCAAACATATCAGTGTATTGTTTCCTTAATGTGATGTGAAGCACGTCCCAGGCCTCAACGTTGGACGCTGTCTCCTGAAAATCATGCGGAGAACACGATCATTCTGTTGTAATGAAATGAATTTTGCACGGCGGTGTAGTGGCTGGCCCGTAGGTTGTGAGTGTGAGCATAATGAATGAATAAATGGAGGAATGAATGAGGAAAAGTGTGTCACTGTTGGGGCGGACGTCATAAGAGACAGGTTCTCGAGTTTAGTTTTACAACAGTCTTCTCTCTAGGCTCTATCAGAGCTACTGTGTAGTATTCATCTGCATATACAACATATCAGTGTGTGTGTGTGTGTCTAAACCTGCCTGCATGTCAGCTACAGGGCAAACTTCTGGATAGATAGAGACTAAACACTCCTCTTATATAAGACAGTAAAACATTTACAGGTGCTGGTTCACATCTGTTGGGCAGTTACAGGGGAATTCTGTGTAACCTCAGCAAATACAAACGTTTCCTCTTCCTTTACTTTAACTGCCTGCAGTCCATTGGAACTCACGTTTTTATCTCCATCATTAGTTCATTTCCATGAAACCACAGATTTACTTATTTCACTATTTCCACTTGAAAAGTGGCTTCACTGTACTGATGCAGAAAAAGGCCTCTGGTTTAACAAGTCATTTAGTTTCCTGATCATCCATCAGGCTCCTGAGAGATCTGGGTGTGGAGAAAGGCCGGTCCCTTTGTTTGTGCTGTAATCAGACTGTACCTATTTTTTACTGTACTTTAAGTGATAATACTGCTTCTATCACATTACGCTACATGTTTTGTTTGAGGGAATATCAGATATTGATGCCTAACTCTTCCAAGGAACGTGTCTGTTGATTTAATGCAACACTAATTAGAATATACAAATGAGAAAGAAAGAGAAAAACACCAAAATGCTGTGATAAGATAACAGACTCTCCACAAAGCCAGGCTTCCCTACAGTTTGTCCAAATAAGCACTTCCTGTTCCCCTGCCTCGTCAGTTAGGAAAATTATTAACTGCCAACAGCGCTGACAGTATAACTATGGATTTATTGTGGCTTTCCTTATTTGTTAAGGCAGGCATGGATGAGATGTGAAGCAATAAAAAAGTTCAGCAGGCTCAACTGACTTATTGTGTAGAAAAAATGAATCCCTGTGGTCTTTATGACACAATGAGACTTCGTATTTCAAAAGGACAAATCATCTGGCAAAATAAACCAAATATCCTGTTGATTTTCAAAGTGCGTATCAGTGTACGACAAATAAAGGTGAATGGAGCCTTGGAAGATAACGTCTAGTTTAGTTGTCTTACAGAAACACTGTAAATAAAAGCTTTGTTTTCATCTGATGATACCAACGGAAACCTGCAGTACAGACCACACGATGAAGGGTGATGTTCTGTCCCCCACTCCGTGCTTCATGCCACAGAGATTAACCTGAGGACTCATTTTTAATGTTGTCTTTCTGCTGCAGCCTGCAGGATTTTGGAACAGTTTGATATCTGTTTCCTCTTCTGGGAAGTGTACAAACTGTTTCTGTTAGTCACCTCACGTAATGGTGTAAATTAACAGTGGTCCTTTTGTGTGCCAGAGCTATTTGGAAGGTTATTACCCTGCTATTCTGTTGCCGTACTTGATCTAATGACTCATCGTTATTTAGCTAAGGAAAGTTGACTGAACAAGGTGTTGTTTCCCCATCACGCCCTCCATTCATACAGTTACGCTTGAGAACCTCCACTGTGGGATCTGGGCTAAATTAAACACCTTGCTTGAGGGTAAAGGGCAGAGCCCTACAGATTACGGATGCCCGGCATCCGACTTCAAATCCACCAAGGGTGACCTGAGGAAATTGAAATAGTGAATGGAAAGACGAGAGATGATGTTAAGCAGACCTGTAGCTATTCAAATGTGCGAGTGCACAGAGGGAACGTGAAGTGGTGCAAAGATGCAATTAGACAGGAACGCTGGTCAGAAATGTGAAAACATAACCAGGAATGTTGTGAATAATACTTTAGGAATTTGCACCAATCATGTAACAATGTCTGGGCACAGCTGTGTGTGTGTGTGTGTGTGTGTGTGTGTGAGATCGTTAATGACTTTGGACATGAGGAAGTCTGATGAGGTCCAGCTTACTGTTCCAGTTCATCCCTGCGCTGCTAGTTCAGCTTGATGATAGAGCTCTGTGTATGATAGTCACCAAACTCTCTAACCTAAAGAGGTGTCCAAACACTTTTGGCCCGCGTCTATTACATGTGATAAAATGTCTCATGACTAATGTTACTGACTAGTAGCTCCTGCCTGTAGAAGGTTGACTGTTCCTCTGTGGCTGGCCCGTTGGGAGTCTGTGGTCTGTGGTTCATCTCTGCTAATTCAAAGGGGAAAGTGGTGAGCTTACTGGGATTATCAGCATTTAAAACTGGTTTCACAATGACTGTCACCGTAAGAGCGATAGCGTCAGTGAGGTTTCAGTATGACTGTGAATTTGTGAATGAGTGACACACACACACACACAGGCAGCTCATGTGTGGCTGTCTGTCATCTATTAGCAGTACAAATGTTATTATCTTCTTCTGGCTGCAGATTAAAACTCTGGTCCCGACGGGGCGTGAGGAGCAGTTAACAGTGTGGTGCTGACATTTACACCTCAGAGAGATGGAGGAGGACACCATGACATTAAACGCCTGATGGTTTCAGCTTTTGCAGCACTTAGATGGACATAAAGCTGCAGCTAGTTTTTTTTTTGTATCATTTAATTAACAGGTTAATTGAACAGGTAACCCTACTGCCCCACCCACTGTCGCCGCAAACGTTGGAAGGCGTATAAGAAGAAGCCCGATCTAAACATTTTCAGTATTATCTGAAGGTCTCCACGTGAGAGGGGGCGAGAGGACGTGATGTATGTATATCTGATTGATATCTGGGTCACACACGGGGTGAGGAGGGGTTTTGTTGGGCCTGATCAGAACACTGGGCCACCGTGTCACACAGACTCACTGAAGAGTGAGGAGTGAGTGAGAACCAGAAGGAACCTGACAACACCTTCAACCGCCTCCTGAACCCTCCCCCACCTCCACCCTCTACCTCTCTCTCATCCGAAGACTTCACTACCTTCTTCACAGAGAAGGTGGCTACTATCAGCAAGCAATTCTCTCCCCCCATCCCCAACCCCCACCCCTCTGTT
>JAUMHJ010049794.1:0-13076 GCA_032361105.1 Microctenopoma lineatum
TCAGGACTCTGCATGACGTAACACATGTGCTACAGGTGATCAGCTTTCATGAAGCTAAATGAAAGGCGGTGATCAGTCATCACACACTTTGTCACGGAAATCGTCCGATACTGATCGGTGGCCGATCGATGGGAACATAAATAGATTGAAGTGAACACAGCTCGTGTATGAGCGGCAGTAAATCTTTTACGTGAATATGTTCCTCTTTACGTTCGCTGCAGCTGGAAACAAATGATGGTGTTTTATCTCCACTATGACTCTATGAGTACATGTACTTCGTTACTGTGATTACACCTGTGATTAATATAAGTTAAGTTCAGTAGCATGCATACACGTCCTGTCCTGTGACCATTAGGAGGACAAGCAGTAAGATGATGGGTGGGTGGATAAAAACATCAGTATTGGAGGTCTAGTGGGAGAATGCTAAACTTTGAATTAAGCAAACACTATAGCCCCAAAACAAAAATAGTACCTTCAAAATTACTTGTGCTTGAGGTGTATCCTGAAAAAAAAAAGATGCTGCACTATAGAGACTTCTATTGGCAACAGAAACAACATTACTCATTCTCCACAACCCACTCCCACCCCCCAGATTTTGACAATACTGAGATATTTCAATAGTTAATCCAATAGTTTTTAATGGGAATATAAAATCTACACATCACCATCCTTTACACAAACCAAACCACTATAATTCATATAATATTAAAGCTGATAATATTCACTGTACATACAACTCTGTGCACCTGAGCCTACACAGTCTGACGCTTAACCTATGGAGCCACCAGGCCACCACTCTATTAATTCAGTACATTTATTTAATTCATCTTTACTCACATTCACTGTCTGTGTCTCCATGGCTTGTTTTGTCCGGCGCATGTACAGATAAACAGCCAGTGGCAGGGCCAGGTTCAAGGACACAGAGACGACGATTATCACATCTTTCACTGTATCTGAGATGAGAGATGCAGAAAATTAGCTCATTATTTAAATTGAAACTGAACTTTGTTACTACACGGCAGCCATCTATCAGGAAACAAAAAGGTAAAGAAAATAATGTTTCAGTTAAGAGTTTATGTTTAATAAAAACAACAATCACGAATTCTGTAATAATAAACTGTTACTATAAAAAAAACATGTACAAACGACCTACTTAATAATCTAGCAATTATGGCAAACATATTCAGCCAAAGATAAAAACTCAAACAAGTGGTTTCTGTGCAGCAGTGCAGGAAATCTGTCTGCGTCTCGGAATCAGCATACAAAACACATAAAGTCAAAAATATTTATATCATAACTACACACGCTGAATCTGTTATGGCTAATGGCAAAACCTGGACAATGTGTGTTTTTATTTGAATCTGTACATCTTAATGAAGGAAGAAAAGCCTTTAATTTTTGTCTTATGCATCTATAAAAAAAAATTCTAATATAATAGAAAAACTATAGCAAAAGAGAATTATGGTGAATTGTGCCTTTAATATTCATATGCCTGTTTTTCAATACATATAGGAAAGATTATTTTTAATTTAAAGTGAAGTATTGTTGCATATATAAGGTGATGGCAGAGAAAATTACGATGTAACAGTTTAGTTTATTGACTAATTTTATTCACTTTGATCCATCAATTCCTGCTGTGTTTACAGATACTCAAATGTTGGTCAGATGAGACATGCAGTTTCAGATCATAGGCACATCGTCTTTGGCTGTAAGAAAATGGGATTCTTTCTCATATTTTACAAATTCTGACAGTCAAACCAAACCTTTACCTTACCTTTGTTATTCGCCTGTGCTTTAGCTTGAAGATTTTCTAGGGAAATAAAAAAAAAGGTATATCAGTACAGCCTTTGACTCGTTTAGAACTTATACATTTTTCCAATAAAAAATCACATATAAATACAAACTCTAATTTTACACAGGAGATTACAAAGCCGTATGACTCCCAAGGTGGAATTTCATTGGTTTCATGCACAACCTTCTGTTAAACACCTCAAGACCTAAACAGGAAAAGGGATTCATGCTTTCTCTGTTATTTAACGTTGTGGTTCTGTAAGCAAGTTAGGGCTTTGCGGAAGGAACTGGGCCTTGTTCTTTGTATGTGGATTGCCGGGTTATTAAGATAATACTGTAGATTATTTGACATCAGTTGGTTCCTCCACAGTCATGTCTGCATTGATGCTCTGGCAATAGACAGTACCTACAACCCCAAACCTACAAGGGCACAGGTTTATTATAGTCAGTCAATGTAAACAAAATTATGTCTTAGACTTAAACGGTGCTAAAGCAACAAGTTCATCTACCTATGCCTGTTTGGCAGTGTGCTTATAGGCAAATAATAAAAGTCCTAATAAAGGTAAAACAAGCTACTGTGTTACAGGAACTAAAAATGACCAAGCATCAACCTGAGTTTACATGATTGAAGTCACAATTCACTATTATGTGTCACTTTGAATACATTAACCTGCAATAATGGTTTCAATAAAGTCTCCACAATTATAGACAGTTGGGCAAAGAGTGCTACACAGGTGTCACTTTATTCCTGTAACTTTCCATTTTTCCTGTTACTTGGTTCTTGTGGTGAAAAATAGTGGAGCGATTATTGCACACACATCGGAAATGATCATCCCGGATTACAAAATCCAGCATTACTGATTTAACTATTTGTTTAGTGACTTTAAAAGTATGTGGCCCAGGTTAGTTACGTAAAGGTCCATCAGGTGAGTAATGAGTAGAGCCCAGAATTAAGCATTTTACAGAAAACATCACTGTCCCTCATTCTAGAGATGTCATAGTTTTAATTTGTAGGTATGGTACCCTGCAATGTAATATGCTTCTAGCACTAGTTTAGGACAACGGATTCCTTATATGTGATTTGTATAATATTGTTCTAGCTTACCATGCTTTTCCTGTGAAGTTGAGAATATTCTTCGTTCTGTTGTTTTTGATGATGCGGTTTCTGACAGAGTTGTTGGTGACAATGTTGTTTCTGATAGTGTTGTTGATGACAATGTTGTTTCTGACAATGTTGTTGGGGACGGTGTTGTTTCTGACAGTGTTGTTCGGGACGGTGTTGTTTTTGACAGTGTTGTTCGGGACGGTGTTGTTTCTGACAATGTTGTTGGGGGCGGTGTTGTTTCTGACAGTGTTGTCATCCCAGAAAGTGTTGTTGGTGACGGTGTTGTTTCTAACTTCGTTGTTGTTTCTGATAGTGTTGTTGGTGACGGTGTTGTTTCTGATAGTGTTGTTGGTGACGATGCTGTTGTTTCTGATGGTGTTGTTGTTTCTGATAGTGTTGTTGGTGACGGTGTTGTTGTCCCAGACAGTCTTGTTGGTGACAATGTTTTTAACAGCGTTGTTTCTGACAGTGTTGTCGCTGCTGGTGCTTGCTGTTTTTTATCTAAAAATGCAAGGCAGGCATCTCAGTTAGTTTTAAAATACTATTACTACAATAGAAAAAACAATACTGTCAAGAATATCAAGATATGTATTCATATTATGAAAACAATATCAATAATATTCTTTAATAACTTTTCACTTGAAAAAAATAAAGTACTGTTTGCGGTTAACTACTAACTCACAGTTTGGTCGTACAATCAACATTACATGGTTGTAAGTTTGTGCATTAATCTAAGCATTTCTGAAATATTGCGTTGATTAGAATGTAACAAATGTGGCGTTACATTGACCTGTCCTTTGACCATCAAAGGGCTATAATTAATATTTGAGTGGACCCCAGCAGCAGGTCAGGATTTATTCCATTGTCTGGAATAATTATGCCTGTACTACATGTGAAATTTTACGTCTGGCTCTGGGTGCTCCTGCTTCAGACCATTTACCACTTTATCGTGCAAATTGGGTGACAAAACATCATGAACATAAATTCGTGTCATGCATTACTTTTTCCATTATACCATTATAAAGTGAAAAATTCAGTGTAGATAATAAATGCATAACTAATGGACACCCTCTGCAGCTTCAGACGTACTGAATTAGCATGCTTAGTGTTGGCATGTTAGGATTGTCACTGTGAGCATATTAGCACGCAGATGTTAGCATTTATTTTAAACCTTTGCCCCGCAGAAAACTGCTAGTAGAGCTGCACACTTTTAGTCTGGTTAGTCACTGTTTTGAAACATGAACAGTAGACAAGTAGAAGAAGAAAAAAGAAGAAAAAGAAGAAAATAGGAATCCGCTTTATTGTCACTGATACATTTTTACATGGTACAACAAAATGTATTCTCTGCATTTGACCTATATCCCCCTTGGGGGGAGCAATGAGCAGCCACAGGCGGCGCTCAGGGACACACCTGGTATGGGGGGATGGGCTGGGAATCTATCATGCCACCTTCTGCATCCCAGGCTTCTGCCCTAACCCACTGAGCTACCAGTGTTCTCAAACTGCAGAAGGTAAAGTGGAACTAAATATGTCTTCATGTAAAGACATCTTCATCTCGCTGTACACATGGAATATACTTAAAATTGGGCGTGGACATGTAGTGGCAACAGCAAGCATAGTTTAGGATTTCATGCAGCAAAATTAGCATCAACATGCGATTCTTAAATAAAATGTGTGACTTACCCAAGGAGTACAGGGGGCAGAAATGTTCTAATAAAGGTAAGGACAATAATACAGTTAAGGTAACAAAAGCTGCAAAAGCTTTAGTTGTCTGATTACAAAAATAAACTGCCTGCACTCACATCAACACAGTACAACAGATGAACTCACAACATGCCTACTCACCAAAATCATTGACATGGCAGCCTAGTAACAAAGAAAGAAAGATTTTTATAAAGGTTATATTTTACTAAAAATATAAAGACACTAATTGTGTTTAACTTATTTTCTAACCATCTAAGATCAAGAGCAAGGCCATCATGTTTTAAAATGCAACATATTGTTTCTGATGTTTTTATTTCAGTCACTGTCATGATCTTCAGCGTACATGTTTTTAAAATATATAATCATCTTTTGGAATAAAAGGTTGTTGTTGTTGTAGTGGAGTAGCTGATTTTCAGCCCCACCCAGGTAGACCAGCCACCATTGACTGTAAATATATTATTATTAGCATAATTTACCTACCTATGGCTGTATAATTAACGTCTTTGGCTATCGCGCACATTAAGTTGTAGATGGAGACTTCTCCGGAAGTTTCGTTGTAACACTCTGACTTATTCCATGATTCCTTCTGCTGATCCGTGAGGTCCTTTATAAAAGCAAGAAATGTGAAACAAAACTGCAGAATCACTTATAAAACCCATAAAAACACACAAAAGCAAGAGTTTTTTTTAGCAAAACAAAACATTTGTATTATTCACTCACATCTTCGTAGCAATGTTTTAGTACGTAACAAATTCTTGATTCTTCGTAACTTCTTTTTCGTTCCCCTCTGCATTCATTCACTAGAGTACATCTGAAATAGTCCTATAATGAGAATAAGATGTAATTCAGTTTAGTCCACATTCAACAACATAAATCTTCACAAAATGTAATTCGGTAAAGTGCTTCAGAAAATTACCTTAGGATTCCTAGCTGGTATAAGGGTGTATGTTTTTGTCAGAGTCTTTGTAGAAAACAAAACACAAAGAATATTATTAATAGTTTAACTCAAATTTAGTATGAGCTACTGATTTATTTTATGGATATTATTTAATAATAGATGCAGTACATTAGGCTGTTTCCAGAGGGTTGACATTTTATCACAGCAAATGTTAATTGTTAATATCTTATAATATGGAAACTTAATTACTGGAGGAAAAATGCAAATTCAATATTACTGCAGTTTGGTTCACATCAGCTCCTGCTGCATGTGAAAAGCACACAGACGCTGGTTTGGTGTTTTTACTCACTGCAATGCTTTTGTCAATTTGAATCATTTAATTGTAATCAATAATCAACTAAGTTTAACATTTTTCAGTATAACATCTCAAAATAAAAGGCCTCTAATCACACCACGATCCTGAAGCTTGTCTCAGCCAGAAAGATGCCTTTGAGTGAAGGAGTAACGTGAGTGAACATTAGGAGCTCATGAAACGTGGGGTGGGGGGATGAGGGGGGTTACTTTTGCACAAAGATGAACTCTAATATAAACCAAAGTATCATTATCATGCCTCACGCAGCTTTAAAATAATAAATGATGGTTAAAATACTCAGTCTGTGTTTTGAGTCAATCACTATTTACTAAGTAGATTTCACCCGTTTCTCCTTCAGCTGACAACATGTAGTCAAGAAACTCACTGCTTGGTAAAACTAAAAGACACTCACTGGGCAACCACATTGACTTTAATGACAATAGAAGCTTCATAATTAATTACTGTGTAATTATACCCAGTACTGCACGTATGTATAGATGATTTATTTAAATGATTATGTTTTTCAAAAAAAGATTTGCCCTTAGAGAAGATTTATATCTTCATTAAGGGCAAATTGACTTGGAGAAACCCAGGTACAAGTTGTCAGTCTGAAACTGTCGATGCCAAGATCACTTGATTGAACAGGGAAGAATAATTCTATCTGTGTGAGTGGTTGTTTGCAAGTCAATATGAAGATTTCCCCTATAAAAAGTGTTTTGACAAGCTCCTAAGACATAAATCATAATGCTAAATTAAATAAAAAAACAGATAAATATTTACCCATTCTGACACATTGAAATAGTCGTAACATTTTTCATTTGACACGTCAATCAGGAACACCTACACAAAAAACAACACCAGATTAAAAGTCTAAAAACAGTAACAATCAATAATAAGAACTGCACTTGCAACTAACTAACTCCCTATAGTACAGAAAAGAAATGAACATGTCATTGTTCCTTATTCAGAAGTTCTGTTTGTTGCACCTGTTTCTGTCCACGTAAAAAACTAATTGGGAAAAGAATGTTATCCTTGCACACACAAGATAAGAAAACAAATCTGAGCATAAACCTCTGTAACATTTTTTGATGTCAGAGCTGTGTGACAACACTTCTCTGAGCAAATCTGGAAGTTGCACAATGTATTGTAGGGGACACTTACAAAGAGAAACAGGTAGCGAATGTATCTCCATGGTGTCATGTTGCCACCGAAATCATCGAGACGCCCCAACTGTGGAAGTAGAAGCAGAAAGCATAAAAAAAAGGAATTTGCATTACAGAGTGATATGCGGGTGCGTTTCTGAGCCGGTGTTCGTGTAGGTATTCCCGACATTTGCAGTCAAGCCCATAAATAATCATACCCCTGGCAAATTTTGACTTAAAGTTACTTTTATTAAACCAGCAAGGTATTTTTGGACAAGAAAGGACATAGTTTCTCCCAAAAGATAATACAACGATGTAAGAGGCATTATTAAGGAAAAAAATATTTATTTACATTTGAGCAAAAAGTGTCATGTCCAAAATACAAAGAAGCTCAGTGAGGACCTGGGGCTGCGCATTGCGGCTGCTAACAAGTCAGGAAAGGGCTACAAGACCATATCTAAATGTTTTCAAGTTCCAGTGGCTACAGTGCAAAGTATTATTAAAAAATACAAGATGTTCTGCACTGTCGGAAGCTGGCCACGCAAAAGCTAGCTTGGCCTTTGCAAATGCTCATGTGGACAAAGAAGAAGACTTCTGGTCTTCTGTGTTGTGGTCAGATGAAACAAGATGTTTCCTTCATTTGGCGTAAAAAAAAGGAGAAGCCTTCAACCCACAGAACAATATCCCTACTGTCAAACATGGTGGGGGGAACCTAATGCTTTGGGGGTGTTCTTCAGCCAATGGACCAGGGAACTAAATGACAGTAAACAGCACCATGAAAAAAGAGCAACACATGAGGATTCTCAACGACAACATCAGGCAGTCTGCAAAGAAACTCGGCCTTGGGCACCAGTGGACATTTCAGCAGACAATGACCCAAAACACAAAAGTGGTGAAGAAATGGTTAGCAGACAACAACATTGAAGGTTTGGGGTCACCCAGCCAGAGTCCTGACTTGAATCCAACTAAGAATCTGTGAAGGGAGCTAAAGATCAGGGTGATGGCAGGAAGACCCTCCAACCTGAAAGATTTGGAGCTCATTGCTAAAGATGAATGGGCAAAAATTCCTGTGGAGACATGCAAAAAGCTGGTCTGCAATTAAAGGAAGTGTTTGATTGCTGTAAAAGCCAACAACGACTTGAGAAGGGTATGGATAATTTTGGACATGACACTTTTTGCTGAGAAATGTTTTTTTGTCCTCAATAATGCCTTTTGTACATCGTCGTATTATCTTTTGGGAGACACCCGTGTCATTTCCTTTTAAAAACATAACTTGCTGGTTGAATAAAAGCAAGTTTAAGTCAAAATTGGCCAGAGGTATACTTAATTATGGGCTTGACTGTATAGAATAACAATCAACCTTCAACATCTCCCCTACAATGCCAAAAACAACCATTCACACAATGGCTGAGTTTATGTATAAATAAACACTTGGCAACAAGAAAGTGAAACTCACATTCCACCACATAATTTACCACTTTGCTTCTGTAATTACCAGCAAACCGTGACACACAACTCACTGAGTTCACGATATTCGGTATACATGCTGCTGTGACTGTGTTGTTTAATCACGTTATCACATACAGACCTCACTAAATCCATAGATTAACTCCTGAAACGCGCTACATGGTAATTATAAGTTATAGATAGAGCCAGGTCGACAGGTTTCTACTGGTCTGTAACAGTCAGTAGTGAAAAGTAACAGATCCGTGTAATTATCACTGCT
This sequence comes from Microctenopoma lineatum, assembly GCA_032361105.1. Classification (NCBI taxonomy): domain Eukaryota; kingdom Metazoa; phylum Chordata; class Actinopteri; order Anabantiformes; family Anabantidae; genus Microctenopoma; species Microctenopoma lineatum. Next base: position 8,719 of record JAUMHJ010049794.1, read on the forward strand.
GCAATAGAACTACATTCACTCAATAGAAATCTCAGGAATGTGAGTGTTTCATCATCATGACGCTTCTACTTTTATTTCCACTACAACCAGCTGTCAGTTTTAGTTACCAGGTAGCTATTTTACCAGTTAAGTGTTATATCATAGATATATAAAGATATTAAATATGCTCTGAAATGACAGAATTAGTAGATTGACCTGGGAGGATAATCCAGGTATTGTATTTGTATAAGAAAACAAATTTTCATGGTTCTAGCATAGCAAATATAAAGATTTGTAGCTTTTATTTACTTAAAAATACTTCAGACATGTGGACTCTTGGATGTAATGGTTTAGGACGGAGGGACGGACCTGCGACCTTCTGCATCCCAGTCTGACACTTAACCCATTGAGCTACCAGGCCACTCTACAAAAGTAATTTCTTTATTCAACTTGAAGCACTACACACTAGTCTGTGCATTATCTAGATGTACATAGGCATAATGTTTTGTGTTAAAGGGACATACTAAGACAATATTTGGGATGAATAGCCATAAAAACAATTTATTTACTCAGTTTAGAGGCTTACACATTACATCCTTATAGTCACCGGGTCTGTTTCACTTGAATCGTCCACTTGGTGGCGCATTAGAGCAAATTAATCATCACAATGCTTCGAACCATGAGTCGACCAGTTAGTTGGAAAGCTTCAGTTCATCTCACCATCACTAATCACAGGAGAACAGGACCAAACCAAAGTGCGACAGGTGGCAGGAACACACAGGACAAGGAAACACACCGCAGATGATGTGAAATTACTGAGGGAGAAGGGTTCATCAGTGAACCAGGTTGCGTGATTTGTAACAGCTGACACAGATGAGTTTGACACATAGACCAGAGTTAGCAGGAGTGCTGGGAGTAGTAGTCCATAAAACCAGGAAGTGAGTAGTCCAGAGGGTGACAAAGGGGTTATGGGTAACGCAGTCCAAATTAACCAGAAAAACAGAATCATCAGGACACAGACGAAGAATAAGAATAAAACATGAAACTGAACCAAATATACAGAAACCAAGCGAACAGATGTACAAAAAAGCCAAAATCACATAAAACCTTAACTCCAACCAGACAGACTGTGACAGGGATAAATGGTGAGTGGACATGGAGCACAACCAAAAGTAACAACAACAAATACTGAGGAAGGATTCAGAATGAGGGCCACAGAAGAGAAAAGTGAGTATAACAGGAAGGACAGAGAGTAGAAGACTAACTGATGAATTCACTGGTGCATCATCAGGTCATGTGACAGGAGTATGTCACTAATGGCTCTGTTTAGTGGCCACTAATGGGAACTATTATTGGCCTACTTTCTAAAACCATGACTCATCGAGGAAGACACAAAAGATTAAAACTGTCAAGAAAGCCGTGCACCAGTACACCAGCACGGCAGGCCTCTCCCTGCTCTCTATCCAATACTCACTGGGTAGAAGTTACCCTCAGAACCAAAATGTTCTCATCAGTGAAACGTCAACTACATTTTTAACTATTTGGAAAACAGGGCACCTTTGTAACATCTGGTGGAAACCAGACAGAGATTCCCACAAAAACAACCCAACAACCTCATGTCAAGCTTGTGTGAGTGCTTTGATACTTCTGTGTGCGGGCGACTGGCAGGAATACAGGGAGTTCTGAGGATGTGCAACCCACCTCCTGTAATCCAGCCGGTCCTAAGCAACAGCCAAAATCTGTCGGCTCTCAGTGAAATCATTAATACCTTAACTGATTTGCTGAATGAAAAGTGGTAAGAAAACTAAATGCATGTACCCAAAGAGAGCATGCACATACCGTGCATTGTTCTCCACCATTCAGCAGACTGTGTAATCCTGTAGGTTATGTTATGGACAGCTCCTGGTGCTGAAATACTGTAATGTACAGACAGTGGGCTCTGGCCTACAGTTTATTACTGCGTTACTGACGTGTTTTTGCCACTTGGGGCATGCAAACAATGATATATTTGACTTTGACTTAGTTAATCAAGAAGTAACATCAGGATTACTGTCTTCTCGCACTGCTGACTGTGTTTTAGGCTCCAGTTACAGGTTTCTGACAGCACACTTGAAGCTCTTCTTATTACCTATTTTAGCATTAATTATGAGTGAGACAAAATAACTTCATTGATGTTTTAAAATCTTAAGAGAAGCGAAACTTTGAAAATTTGAAATTTGACTTTTGAATTTGAAATTTAAAAATTTGAACTGCCAAAGACTTTCATCAATTTTAGATGAGAAACTTTAACAGGTGCTTGAGTTTACTGAGAAGGTTCCAGGCAAGAGAGGAAATTTGATCTACGTGCCAAATACAACAGCCCATTCCAGCCAGCAGACAAAAGGATACCAGACAGAAACCTGTCTGACAAACCCCTCAACGAAGCAGAGAAGAACGTCCCTTTAAAAGGGTCTCTGCAGTCCCACGGAAACAAATCCTGCTAGTGGAATTGATCACAGCCACAGAAACAACAAGTTTTGTTGTTTTAGCAATATTCAATATGAGCACTGAGGAAAGAAGGGCTTTGACGGCTCTCAGTAAGGACAACATCATCCCTTCAGTAACAGAGGGAGGTGCACAGCTTTGCTAAACCAGCTAGACTACTAGAAAACGTTGTCTCTGCTCAGGGACATAAATACTGAGTCCTAAAGTGAGTGGCTACAGGAAAAAGGTGATTGATTGTCTACAGGACAATGCTGTTGGCCGGACCGCATAAAACAGATTATACCCAGGGGATTCTAGACCTACAAGTCCTTGACCGATAGGGGGCAGTGCTGAGCCGCCTTAACCTGGAAGCTCAGAACACCACTTTTTAAATACTTCGATTTTGAGGAGATGTCATTATGTGTTTTTGTATGTTACCTGTCATTTGTACTACTATACTTTCCCATGTATCAACATATATCATGCTCATATTGCAGTTGGAAGAAGTAGATCTTCATCCTCATGTAGTGTTACGTTGTATAGCCATATTGTACGTCTTGGTTATACTGTAGGATACAGATGTGTCTGGGGGTGATTAGAACAAAGCAGAGCAGTGTTCTTTTATCTATTTAACCCTCTAATGACCATGTGAGAAAATGGTTATTAATAATTACTGAACCCTTTACTGAAGGTGTGAGGAAAGAACTCTGGACGTACCACAGTTCACAGACCACATCACCTTAACTCAACTCAACTTACATCAAACAATGGGGGACATTTGAAGGTTGATGTGTACTGTAAACAACAATCTTCAACAATCAGAAGAATTCCACTTCACAGCTGACTGGACTTACGTCAAACACATCTGGACACATCTTTTTTTTTTTTTTTTTCCGGCCTGTCAGTAACATAGATGACACATGAGTACGTCATGTATGTATAGCTGTGTAGTCATCATTCACGGCCCTTTCTTTTATTGTTTTATATTTATTAATTTTTTATTAATTAATAATTAAATAATAAAATAATTAAAGCAGGGACACATCTAAAGAACGCACTTAGTGATTCAGGAGAGAGCAAGGACATTGCTGCCTGAACGGAAACCCTTGGTGATACCATATGTGTCAGTGCAAAGTGCACTCAGTACAGTCACAGTAACATAGTTTACGCAGCTATGTGTCAGGAGAACTGTAGTGAAATATACATCGGGGGAACAACCACGGGCTAAACGGCACAGCACAGAGGAACATGTTTTTGTCTAAATTAAGGTGATTTTATGGTTCATTTTATCCAGATCACGTAGCCCAGTCAGACCTATTAGAACCAAATCAAAAAATTTACAGCCAATCCATGTGATCGGCAGAGCATTCGTACTATTTCCATCTACAGGATAGTGGTCAGAAGTGCAGATCCTTGACAGAGAGGAACACTGGTTTGAGAGAGAGAGGAATCAAAGAACCGTCTTACAATGCTGGGACTGACATTGCCCAACCAAAAAGTGAGCAGCCACAGGCTCGGTGTCTCGCCCAGGACACACCTGGTATGTGGGACGGGCTGGGTGACTCAGTTGGAGTCAGGCAACCAGGCCTCTATGAATGGTACATGTGTCCATTGATCAGTGGACAGTTTTTTTACTTCTTTATACTTCTCTGAAGGACAGACATATGGTGATGAGTAAAGTAAGAAAGAAAGTGTAATGTAATAATACTTTACTACTGTGGCTTGGTAGCTCATGGGTTAGGTGTCAGACTGGAATGCAGCAGGTTACAGGTTCAAATCCCCGTCTGACTCCTAGTCCAGGGGTCGGCAACCCGCGGCTCCGGAGCCGCATGCGGCTCCTTGATCCCTCTGATGCGGCTCCGCTTTTGAAAAATAACGAATGCGTATTTAATTAAGACGTGCTTCTATTAAAATTA
>JAUMHJ010049796.1:0-13055 GCA_032361105.1 Microctenopoma lineatum
CGGAACGCGGACCGACTTCGTAACCGGAAACCGGAAGTGGACCCGGTACCGGGTCCGTCGGGTTCAACAGGTTAACAGAAATCAAATAAGCAACAATTTCTTCCTCATTTTGTTGATTCTTTTTTAACACAGTATTAAATTTGTTGTTACCTGCTAACATGTTTCGGCTACACCTGTAGCCTTCATCAGAGCGGAAAAAATTTCTTCCTCAGTTACGTGATTCATCAACACATTCTCAGCAGTTCAGTTGTGATCAGATTTAAGGATGGCTAAATGAAACTACAGAGCTGCTCAGGACCATTACATGCTATCATGCGCACAGGCCCATTACTTTTGCTAGGCAGTCAGGACCTGAACCTCAGGACCCCTAAGATCTAAGTTTTGTGCATCAACGCCTCTCATCCCAAAACAGTCTGGTGGCATACAGTGACAGCTGGGTGGAGGAGGATGGCCTGTGACAGGCCCAGATGGACGCCTCACCGAGGATTATATTAGAGAAGCTACCATGTATATTACATATAAACAATACATGGATTCATGACACATTGTGATTATGTTGTTCAATCCAACAGCTGCTAACAGTGTGTGGATACGAGAGCATCCAGAGTGCGGTTACAACCTGGTGACCTCCCCCCACCTGCGCCCAGCCTGGGTCTTAGACAGAGCTCTCTGGCATCTGACCACCAGAGTAGCAGAGGGCCGCTACAAGGCCAAAGGTCTCCCGGCTGACATCACCACCGACAGCCATCTGAACGTGAGCACACACAGTGCACAGCTGTACAGATGTTGAAAACAGTGGACACAGTCACAGAGAGGAACCCCGGCAGTTCAGCTGTTTTCAAATCCATTCTTTCTGTTTACTGGCTGTACATGAAATGACTTATGATCATTTGTTTCACTTGAAAGTTGGTATTAAAGACTCGTCTCATGGTGGTTTCATTTCGTGGATTTCTCTGTCTCTCTCTCTGTGTGTCGGTTTGTGTTTATCAGGCCATTCGTACCGTGTTGCGCCAGGACCTGTTTCCTCAGATCAAACTGTGGGAGTTCTACCAGGTCAAAGTGGAAAATGCAGTGGAGCAGTTCAGAATCCTTCTACAAAATGGTGTGTAGAGGTTTGGACATGAATACACATGTATTACTGGAAAACTAACTTGATAAGTATTTGCTTTTGCAGCAGCTTTAGAGCTATTGGTGTTTAGGTTTGTGCAGAGTTAGTACTCAAGCAGTGGACCACCCAATGCTGACGCTCAAATCACCTGTTTAAAATGGAAGAAAATGATAAAAACCTTGTATGTTAACACCACTCTCATGCCTTGTGTAGTCCCAAGGAACAGTAGGAGCTTGTGTGGCATTTTACAGTGTAAAATGTGTAGTCATCACATATCAAATCACACTGAGTCTAAGACACCCCTAAAGTCTGTCTTGTCCCCCAAAACGTTCATTGAAGCTTAATGATGCTGAATAGTCTCAGACAGCTGTTTACCAGCATCGTACAGCAGTCAGTCGATCATTGATATATCCTTGATCTCCCTGATAGAAACTTTTACTTGCTATTTGATACTAAATAAGACTAAAAATATCTTGAATGTGGTTGTAGGCAGTAAGCCAGACGGTGGTAAGACGGGAGAGAAGCCTGGCCTGAAGATCATCCAGGACCCACAGTACCGTCGTTATGGCAACACAGTGGACATGGACTCTGCTCTAAAGGCATTTGTTCCTGACAGGTCTGACTCTTACTTGTTTAAGTGTGTCACAAGAATTTGCAAAAAAACCATTGTTTGTCAGAGGCCATCAACTGCTGCTTGCTTCACTCGTAAATGTTGAAAGTCACTATTTAGAGTTTAGTGAAGGTTTGTAGTTTCACATTTTCGTCCTGTCTGCTAGTGCAGTTTCTCACCACTGAGTCGACCGTGACTGGTTCATGTGCACAGATAGTAACCCCGACATTCCAGTGGCCTCTTCTTCTGCTGTGTGTTCACAGAATGTGAAGCGCCGCCGTTGTTAACGCCACTTCTGTTTTCACAGCTCCTCCCCGCAGCACATTGAGGAGTGCTGTGGTTGGTTCAGACAGAAACTGAACGAGCTGAACGAAGAGCAGCTCCACATCATCCAACAGCATCAGGAGCAGGTATGATCAGTATGTGGACAGTGATCCGGGTTTGATCGTTTATATTCTTCTCATCTGAAGATGTGCGTGTAAAAAAACACAAACAAAACATAAATCATGAATCATTGTGTTCTTTTTCTCCAGGCTGCCAACTGCGTAGTGGGAAACGTGGTGTACGAGCGTGTGGCTGCACATGGACCTAAACTGGGTCCCGTTAACAGGAAGAACCCTCTGGTTACCAGGTAACGGGATGAAAGAAAGAAAAAGAGTGGTCTGGACTGAACAAGGAGAGGTGGAGGCTGGAAGGAGAGAAAAGAATAAAACGCATTACACTCACATATATTACACTATCATGTAATACAGGTATGAAGGGAAAAGCTGAATCACGAGCTTCACGATCGCTGATGTGTGATCATCTGTCCGTCTCAGGTATTTCACCTTCCCATATCAGGACATGACTCTGGAGGAGGAGTTGCAGCTGTTGGAGCAGCCGGACAAGACGTGTCACTTCTTGGCTCACAACGGTTGGGTGATGGGTGATGACCCACTGCGCAACTTTGCTGAACCAGGTGAACGTGGTGAAGTGAAGTGCAAGAAAAATGGATGTAGACAAAGCAATAAAAACATTTTATCTCTCCGTTAGAAAGGTACTCAGCAAATGATCTGTGGACGTTCCTTTACTTCCTGTAGGCTCTAATGTTTACCTGCGTCGCGAGCTCATCTGTTGGGGGGACAGTGTCAAGCTGCGCTACGGCAACGGACCTGAGGACTGCCCGTACCTGTGGGCCCACATGAAGAAATACACTGAAAATACAGCCAGATATTTCCATGGAGTCAGACTGGACAACTGCCACTCTACACCGCTACACGTGGCTGAGGTATTTCCATACATCATCACGTCTTTACGCGGCTTCAAAGAAGGAGCTGCATATTCAGAGCAATATAGCAAAGCCTTTTTCTCATAGATAATGTTGAAATAGCTCAGTAGGAAAAAACCATCCGTTACTAAAGGCCAGTCTAGCAGCGTATTGTAGATAAGTGTGTCTGTGGTAACGGCAGACTCTTCTTCTCTCCCTGTCTGTAACGCTGACGTGTTACCGTTTCCAGGCCATGCTGGGTGCAGCCAGAGGGGTCAGACCCAATCTGTATGTGATAGCTGAGCTGTTTACAGGCAGTGAGCTGATTGACAATGTGTTTGTTAACCGGCTGGGAATTAGCAGCCTCATACGAGGTACAATCTCCTGCATGAACTAAACTAACTGTGTTTTTGTCTCTCTCTTCTCTCCACTGCTTTGTCCTCCATTGTGTCTTTACTCTCACCCTCTGGCTGCATGGCCTGGTTATTTTGACTGGCTGCCTGTTTCCCCTTCACATGCACTCTCCTCATCTTCATCCTTTTTCTCATCTTTTTTTAACGCTTGCATTACCCTCTCCCCCTCTCCCCCTCATTGACTCTTGGTTTTGGTGTGCTGCCTTGCTGTGTTGGAGCAGTTCATGCTGGATGTGGCCCGAGCAGTGTGTCCTAACCTGTATGTGGTGGCTGAACTGTTCACCGGCAGTGAGGAGCTGGATAACGTCTTTGTGACCAAGCTAGGGATAGCGTCGCTCATACGAGGTACAGTGTGTGTGTGTGTGTGTGTGGTGGAAATGCACACCTTACAATTTGATTTTCACCAAAGTCACAAATATCAACGCAGCACAGCTTTTTGTTTTGACATTCATAATACCAGTCAGAACAGTAGCTGTAAATCTGCACAAAGCAGACCTCTCTCCTTCTCCTGCTGTAACGGGTGCAGCAGCCTGATTCTGTGGTGTAGTCGCTCTGCTCTCAGAGACAAACCAGAGCCCGACTGGTTGTGCTGTGATAACTGGTGTCCACTGTCTCACTCTCCTCCCTGTCGACAGAGGCCATGTCAGCTGGTGACAGTCATGAGGAGGGCCGACTGGTCTATCGTTATGGAGGTGAGCCAGTAGGAGCCTTTGTGCAGCCCAGTCTCCGTCCACTGATACCCTCCATTGCTCATGCCATGTTTCTTGACGTAACCCATGACAACGAGTGCCCCATACAGGTTGGTGTCAGTCAGAGTCACTAAAGATGCAGATGAATGAATTTGTATTATTATTATTTTATTATTACCATTAATAGTCTCAGGTAATGTTTGCGTGGGGGGGGTTCACTGCTGTGTAATGTCATGGTGTCATGTTTCATAGCTGCGCTCAGCGTTGGACTCTCTGCCCAGTTCTGCTATTGTGTCCATGGCGTGCTGTGCTACTGGCTCCACCAGGGGATACGATGAACTAGTACCACACCAGGTGACTTCAACACTTTATTATCCAAAGTGATATCAGATGTCAATCAAACTGATGGGATGCATGTATGGATTTACACATTTCATAAAGAAATAATCTTTCATTCTCTGAGCAAATGAACCATTTCTAGTAAAACAAGGTTGGAGTTGATAGCAGCAACATGTTGGAAATGTCAAGCTAACAAGGAGGAGCTTGAAGATGACTATGATGAGTTTGATTAGCAACGGGTCTCTGTGTAACACAGGATTGTGTGATTGGTGCTACTGATTAGTTCAGGAACACATAAGACAATTAGTTATCAGTCGGCATATAACCATGATAATAAAGAAAGGAGAAAAGCAAAAGCTCACATTGGAGAAGCTGGAACCAAGAGTTTGTTCTCTTTCTACCAATAAATAAGTAAGAGAATGGGGAGAGTAATCATTGCAGCTGTAAGTCCATTTAATAGATTAAGAAACATTCTTGACGGTGCTTGGTGTGTGTCTGTGTGTAGATCTCCGTGGTGAAGGAGGAACGATTTTACCCCAAGTGGAACCCCTCTGCACCAGCTACCTCAGCCGGTGAGGTTGGATCTCACAGCGGCATCATAGCTGGGAAACGAGCACTCAACAAGCTCCACCAGGAGCTGGCTGCTCAGGGATTCATACAGGTACAACAAACTCTACAGCAGAGTTTCTGTGCTGCTGCTTCCTAACGTTTGTTCTCCATTTGTCCAGACTTAATTTTTTAATCGTCTCCCTCGTCAGGTGTATGTAGATCAGGTCGACGCAGATATTGTTGCAATCACTCGTCACTGTCCTAGCACCCACCAGTCTGTGGTGGCAGTGTGCAGGACGGCCTTCAAGGACCCCAAAACCCACCATTACGACGCCAACGCCCCACCCATGTTCATACCTGGTATGATGAGCAGAGTATTACATTTCACACCAGTGTTTCTCACCGCTGACAGTGTTCACTGTTTTCTCTGCAGGGAAGATTGAGGAAGTGATACTGGAGGCCAGGACAGTGGAAAGGCATGCTGGGACGTACAAGAAGGATGACAACTACATCAACGGCATGCCTGAATACACTGTGGAAATCAAAGAGCATATACCTGTAAATACCACCGCGTATCCATAAAATATGAAAAGAAGAAAAGGATTTATATGCAAACATATAAATGTGCTGTGCATAGTTACAGGACAGTTCAGTGGTGAAGCAGGCCGGGGTGACGTCTAAAGGCCGATCAGAGTTTGTGCAGGAAATCACCTTTCAGAAGCTGACTCCTGGCAGTGTCATCGCCTTCAGGTACAACACACACACACAAAAAGAAAACCTTTGTCTTCTGTATCATCGTTGCTTTCATCGTTTCACAGCAACAGGTCTGATCACGTGTTGATCACCTCCTCACAGGGTTAGTTTGGATCCCAAGGCCCAGAAGTTGGTGGGTGTCCTGAGGTATTATCTGTCCCAGTTCAGCCCAAAGTACCGGCGGGGCAGCGCAGCGGATGAACACCCACCTGAGGTGCTGCAGAAGCCTCTGGCTCAGTGAGTAAACAGCTGGACACATCACTCAAGATTTCCTGCTGCTGTTTAGAAAGGAGCTGGCTGTAGCATGAAGCGTCCCGCTGCCCTCGCTCTGCCTGCTCTACTACACTGGCCACACTGTTACCCATCACTGTAAATCACTGCAGTCTCCCTCTGGGACTAATAACATGTTTTAATGCTTAGTGAGGAGCAATGTTGACCAGAAATCATTGGGCTGCTCTGATTGGCCTCACACTGTACTGCAGCACAGAACTGTTGTGTGTGTTTCACAGGCTGATGTCTGAACTGACCTTAGCGGACCTGAACGTGTTACTGTTTCGCTGTGACTCTGAAGAACAGGAAGATGGTGGAGGCTGTTACAACATCCCCGGATGGGAGACCCTCAAATACGCTGGACTACAAGGTAGCTTTAGAATAACACACGTATGCAGACCTCACATACTTTTGGACAGCGTTGTAGCTGTTGTTGTGTCTTCAGGTCTCATGTCGGTGTTGGCTGATGTCCGTCCTAACAACGACCTGGGCCATCCGGTGTGTGCTAACCTCAGACAAGGAGACTGGCTGATAGACTTTGTGTCTAATAGACTGATGAACAGAGAGGGACCACTGGCACAGGTGAGGACTCTGGCATCCTAAGGGCCAGTTAGCCACCTGCTCAGATAGTGTGGCAGCATCAGTGAGGGTTCTGTGTGTGTGCCTGCAGGTGGGTCAGTGGTTGGGAGCCATGTTTACCTATCTGAAACACATCCCACGCTACCTCATTCCCTGTTACTTTGACGCAATACTGGTGTCAGCCTACACCACAGCCCTGGATGCTGCTTACAAGCTCATGTCCAGGTACAATCGATGATGGGAATGGCTGATGTTGAGATCTACTCTGGGAATAAGCTTGTTTCGTTCTTGTTGACGTTTCGTTTCCTTGTCCAGTTTTGTTGAGAACGGCTCCAGCTTCGTTCGTCACCTGGCGCTGGGTTCAGTTCAGATGTGTGGAGTCGGGCGCTTTCCCGCGCTCCCTCCCCTCTCTGCAAAGTTAGAGGACGTTCCCTATCGTGTCAGTGCAATCACAGGCCAGAAGGAGCAGTGTTGTGTCTCACTAGCAGCAGGTAACCTAGCAACAAACAACCGGAATTAAAGGAATGAAATATTAAACCTATATAAATTTACTGAAACTGTTTTTTCAGGTCTTCCTCATTTCTCTTCTGGAATTTTCCGCTGTTGGGGGAGAGACACCTTCATCGCTCTGAGAGGACTGATGCTTCTCACAGGAAGATACACTGAAGCTCGGTAATGTGTAATCTCAACCACACACTTTGTGTACATTTACGCTGTAGTGTTTTTAATGGTAAATGTTCAGCGCTTTTCTACCTGGACTGGTTCTTAAAATACTCTACACTGCTTCTCATCCCTCCTTCTCAACTCTTCACACTTATTCTCCTGTGGTTTCCATAGTAACATCATCCTGGCCTTCGCTGGGACCTTGCGTCATGGGTTAATCCCCAACTTGCTGGGTGAGGGTCGCTGTGCCAGGTACAACTGTCGCGATGCTGTGTGGTGGTGGCTACAGTGCATCCAGGTAGAACACGCGCGCACGCACACACACACACACACACACACACACACACACACACACACACAAATGAATTCATGAGAAAGTAAGAGTTAGTCTGATGTGTTCAGGGACAGTACAGAAGGTAGTGATGTGAGGTTAATTCGTGCTCTACACCTGTGCTCTTGTTTTGTGTGTTTGCTCAGGACTACACCTCCCACGTTCCCCAAGGTCATGAAATTCTCAACTGCCCGGTTACACGCATGTACCCCACTGATGACTGCGAACCCTGCAAACCAGGGGAGGTGGTATGTACAGCACACACACACACACACACACACACACATTGGGCTTCACCTTCTCACAGTCTGTTCTTTAATCCCACTAGTCTGCAACATTTTCAATCATTGGTGTTTAAACGTAGTTTCTCTCTGTGTGTGTGTGTGTGTGTGTGTGTGTGTAGGAGCAGCCTCTGTCCGATGTGATCCATGAGGCTCTGCAGCGCCACCTAGAGGGAATCTCCTTCAGAGAGAGAAACGCTGGACCCAAGATAGACATGAACATGAGAGATGAAGGTAAGACATCAACTGTCCACCCTCCACTGTAACAGCAGCTCCAGTAGTTCAGAGCCGTCTCTCTCCTCCTCAGGGTTCAGCGTGGTTGCTAAGGTGGATCCAGCCACTGGCTTCGTCATCGGGGGAAACCGCTTTAACTGCGGCACATGGATGGACAAAATGGGGGAGAGTGAAAGAGCAAGGAACAAAGGCATGCCCGCCACTCCGAGGTGATGCACATCTGTCTGTGATGTTTATAGACTGAACATAATATCCAGCCGCAGCCTGACTGCTTTCTGTGTGTCCAGAGATGGAGCCGCAGTCGAGATAGTCGGCCTCAGTAAGTCAGCTGTTCGCTGGGTGGTGGAGCTCCACGCCAAAGGACTGTTCCCGTATGATGGTGCTAAAGTACACAGAGATGGTATTACACACACACACACACACACACAGGGTAACAGGAAACATTCGCTCAACCATCCATAATGATCGTTTCCTCTGTGCCAGGTAAAGAAGTGTTTGTCTCCTACTCCCACTGGAACCAGCAGCTCCAGCAGTCGTTTGAAGCAGATTTCTGGGTGTCTGGGGACCCGAACGATCCCAACGAGAAGCGCCCTGATCTGGTGCATAAACATGGGATTTACAAAGACAGCTGCGGTGCCTCCAGCCCCTGGTGCGACTACCAGCTGAGACCCAACTTCACCATCAGCATGGTGGTGGTAGGTAGAAGACGTGTATGTCATCTCGATCTTCGGGACCTGCATCGCTGAGCTGTGATTGGTTGACAGGGTGTCTGTTTTTAAAGGCTCCAGAGCTGTTTGCAGTGGACAGAGCCTGGAGGGCATTAGAGGTGGTTGAGAAGAAACTGCTGGGACCACTGGGAATGAAGACACTCGACCCAGAGTGAGACATTTCCAAATGTGGCTGTGGCTGTGGCTGTGCGGTATTTATTCTAGTTTACAGTGTTTTCCTGACAAACTGTTTGTGTTGTGCTAGTGACATGGTGTACTGTGGTGTGTATGACAACGCACTGGACAATGACAACTACAACGTGGCAAAAGGTTTCAATTACCACCAAGGCCCGGTGAGTCACACCAACAGTCACATACATTCATGCACCGGGTTTGTGTCTCCACCCTGTACCTGACACTGCGCTCGTGTGTCTGTGTGTGTGTAGGAGTGGCTGTGGCCGGTCGGCTACTTCCTGCGCGCTAAACTCTACTTCGCCAAGAAGCTGGGGGAGGAGACCTATGTCCAAACAGTGAACCTGGTTAAAAACATTCTTTCACATCATTACACCCACTTGGAGAGGTAGAATTAAACACACACACCTGCACCCTGCCGTCTGTCTGTGCTAACCCTTAACCTGCCCTCCGCTCCCTCTCCTCCAGGTCTCCATGGAAGGGCCTGCCAGAGCTAACCAACGCCAACGGCCAGTACTGCCCGTTCAGCTGCGAGACCCAGGCCTGGTCTCTGGCTACTGTGCTGGAGGTCCTCTATGATCTCTAGGTGACCTCTGCCTGCCATAGGTCTGCTGCTGAGAGAAGCTGGATTAAAAAAGATGATTCAAACATGCTCACACAGAGGATTTCCTTCAGTGTCCATTTCTGTCCATTGACTTTCTGGTCACAATTCAACAAACTCATGAATAATGTCTTTGAAATCTGCAGCTAGAAATAACATTTTAATGTGTGTGTCAACATGTGAATGTGCAGAAAGAAAGCTAAGAGCAGGCTGTGACTGATGTGAACAGCTTCATTTAACCCACAGCGCAGCGTTAGTGTTTTGTTCAGTTAAGGCGTGGGACATCCTAACATTCATCATCAGTACAGCCCTAACCCTAAGGTGACTGATTAGGAGCTGTGGCAGCAGTCATGTGCCGCACACACCCTACACGTCTACACTGAAGCGCCTTGTCCCGTTAACTCCACCTGATGCCTTTTTAGAGTCTAAGACAGTATCCTGCATATCCAGTCTTCCAGCTGTTTCCAGTCTTTCTGTAGCATCACTCCACCGTGTGTTAGTGTGCTGTGTTTGCCCTCCTGTGTGTAGCCATGCTGTAGACTTCTGACGGGGTTCTTCTAGCTGTTGATGTAACGTTACAGAACACAATAGATTTCTCTCAAACAGAAGCGATGTGGTGAGTAGCGTGTCAGTAGAAAGCTCAGTGTGACAGTCTGCTGCAGCACAAAGTTAAGACACGTTGCTCACAGACTAGACTGATGTAATCTGATGTAGCACTTTAGCACGATGCAGTTTCCTCCTGGGGCGGCAGTGGCAGTGGAGAAGCTCCTGTACGGAGATGTTCTGTACCTGATATTTCATGTTTGCTCGCTCAGCGCTGAATAAACTGTTACATCACTCAGCTTCTGTCTGCTTCTTCACAGCATCATGAGACATGCACAAACACAAACGTTCTGCTCTTTATTAAGAAGGTTTTCAAACGTGGAAAGAGACAATTCTAGAAAACATGAATCCTAACCAAGTCAATGATAGGATGAAAAGAAGATTTGCCTCTTTCACCAGCAGCAGCAGCAGCAGCCATAATGATCAGTTACAACTTCCCATGAAATAACCTCGGGATGATAAACTAGCACTTGTTTTTACAGTTATTCTGTTGTTAACCAGGGTGAGAACCTGAGGGAGCCACTGTGTCACAGAAAGACCAAGACACGCATGTATGTCTCAGTAGTAGACACACAGACTCAGAAGACTGATGAAGAGGAGAGCTGAGGAGCAGGAGACCTGGAGAGAGAAATATGTCACAGGATTCTGTTATCCAGCCAGTGAACCAGCGCACAAACAGTAGCTACCACAGCCAGCAGGTGAGTACTCACTCCATCTGCAGAGCTGCTGTCCACTCTCAGCGTGCTGCTGTTCAGCTGAACCCAGAACAGTGAGAAGTTCCTGACCACTGTGGCACTGACATGTCAACAAGAAGAGAAAGACACGAGGAGGGAGTGAATGAGAAGTGATGAGTTTTTGTAATGACTTGCATTGTTCAAGCTGAACGTTTTTCTACCTGAAGTAGATATCTCCATGGTCAGTGCTGTTAGGTGCCTCCCAGGTCAACTCCACCTTCTTTCTCATGGCTGTTGATGCATGACTAACAGCCGAGTTCTATGTGTGTACGCGCCCACATACACACGCGCACACACACACACACACACACACACACACACAGATTGTGTGAGTTACTTAAGGCTTTCATAATTTCTGCAGAAAAACTGGATTCCCCAGCAGGCAGATGTGTTTACATCATCATCGTCATCATCATCATCATCATCATACATACTGTACTGTACCTCCATGTTGCTACAGTTCAGTGCAGTAAACATGGTTGTGTTAATGTTGGTGAACATCCCTAGAGGCCACATTAGATCTGGAAGGAAAATAGTTTATTCCACACATATGCTGTGGTAACATTTGTAATAATAAAAATCAATAAACACGTTCCTTGTGACTTTACCATTTCCATGTCTGCTCCTGGCCTGCAGCAGGAAACCCTCGAACACTGTGGAGTTCACTACTTCCAAAGTCACTGCAAACAGGGGAGAGGAACGGTGCAAGCATGATGATAATGCTTCTAGTTCGAGGGGCATATACAGTCAGGTTTGAGGCAAATAGAATTTAATGCCACACGAATAAAGGCAGACAGACTTTGCTGACATCTGCGGTGTTTCATTTCTTATTCAGTGGGCTGGTGTGCCCAGAACATTATTGCCTTACATGCAAACCTAACCTGTACCTGTAATGACTTGACCAGGCCTGTAGGTGTTGCTAGAAGCAGACACAGTGTATGGTGGGCTGCTGGTGGAGGGGAGGGAAAGATCATGCTGTGGCATCATGGAGTCACAGGCACCTTCCACTCTGCCGTTGGGGTAACACACAGTCTCCTCCACGTACCCCAGACACATGACTGCGAGCAGCAGCGCCGTAGTTTTCTGAAGCATCTGGATGCGTAGATACAGTTCAAACTGTGAAGGAAATATATCCCAGTAATCCTAAGAATAATCAGATGATGCAGAGCTTCCAAACTGGGTGTGACGGTGCAGTCAGCTGAACATTAATCAGTGGAAATAATCAAAGGCTTACTCTGGTGTTATTCTAGAGCAGGGGTAGGTAAGTTTGGACCTAGGGAGCCACAGCCCTGCTGGTTTTCCAACCATCCCTGCACTTCCAGCTTCTGACTGGCTGAACACACCTGATCCAGGTGATCAACCGCTCCTGCTCTTGGTCAACAGCTGGAGGGTTGGAAAACGAGCAGGGCTGCGGCTCTCTAGGACCGAACTTGCCTACCCCTGTCCCAGACATTTCCTATTGTTAACTAGTTCTTACTCCATGCATCATAAATGTATCCTCCTACTCACCTACATTTTAGAGGAAGTATTGTGGATTTACTCATATGTATGTACATATACTTACAGACAGAAGTATAGATTGCATATTTTCCACAACCTTCTATGCTTAATACATACTGTGTATTCATGTACATCGAACCTCAGCTACTCTTGTATATCGTGTCTTTTCTTACAACAGTAGCTGAGGTTCTATGTAGTGTCTTTCTTAAACCTTTATTTTTTACAAAGCAACGGTCACATATTATTTTATCACATATTAAGTATGAAAATGAACTGACTCACCTGTCCGTCTTTCTGGTTGGTACCAACAGATCCACACTGACTTGTGGAGAACAGTTCCCACAATTTGGTTTCACCGAGGTGTCATCTTATTGGGATCCCTCCTCTTGTAACCATGGCAATGCGAATTGAACGTAAGAGAGGTGGGTGTTTTAAACGAGACAATACTCAATAACAAACTTTACAGGAAACAGGTCGTGTTTCAGTCAAAGCATCATGTCCCTTTATGTCCTCCTTTGTCTCCTATGTGGAGTTTCCATAGAACCCAGCTTGAATTACAATAGTTAAGCTGGGAAGCATACTTTACTTTACTTTACTTTGCTTGGCAGACGCTTTTATCCAAAGCGACTTACAAGGAGCTAGCGCTGGGTGTC
>JAUMHJ010049797.1:0-13051 GCA_032361105.1 Microctenopoma lineatum
AAACTCTAGGAACCACAAGTAGACCAGCACTCTGAGAGCGAAGTGCTCTGCTGGGATAATAAGGTTCTATCAGGTCTATAAAATAAGTAGGGCCTGATCATTTAGTGTTTTATATGTGAGAAGCAGGATTTTAAACTATATTCTAGATATAGTTAGTTGGAAGCCAACCAAAAATAAAAGTGGAGAATGATTCTTGAGGACGTTCGTGGAGGATGATCTAGGACGTTCCTATGACAGGGCTCACTGGGCAAAGGGATCAGGTGCCTCAAGACCCTGATTCTACAAGAATTCAAATATTCTGAGGTGTGTTCTGCCCTTCTGAAGAAATATCTCTGCAAAGTACATGCTAAAGGATCTATTTATTTTATTTTTTATTTTTTGCCTTTGATTTGAAGTAAATGTGTATGAGTCAGAATTGACCCGCAACACCACAGATGTTAAAGTTGTTAAGTTAATAATATATTTAAAAAACATTTTATTCAAAAATATGTTCTAATATCCCTCAAGAAGAGCCAGGTAACATAACAACATTATCTTTATTTATAAAGTTTTCTTGAGGTAAATTTTTCTTTTTTTTTTATTGAAAATGAGGTCTTCTGTTAAAAAAAAGACCCAAGGGGTCTCAAAGAAAATATTCAAACCAATCTTTTCATGGATAAGGAAGCCTAACATGGTAACCAAGAGCTCAGAAACAAATTGCATGATTAATATTTGTTCTGAGGGTATTTTAGGGCTGATTTAAGACACGGGTCGAAACCGACCTGTTAACATCAGAGATAGTAACAGAAAGTTAACACAAGACGAGAGTTAAAACAGAAAGCTAATGTATGAGTAATATGATCTCTCTTGTTAAGTCCAGTTAGAACTCTGGCTGAAGCATTTTGGATTAATTGGAGGATTTTTAATAAGTTATTTGGACATCCTATCGAATTACAGTAGTCCAGTCTAGAAATAACAAATGCATGGACTAGTCTCTCAGCATCACTTTGAGACAGGATGCTCCTAATTTTAACAATATTCCTAAGGTGGAAAAAGAACGTCCTGAATATTTCTTTAATGTATAAAGTAAATGATATAAGCACAACTTATTTTCAACCTATAATGCTGCCCTTTCATCCATCCCCAGGAAAATTAACCCAATTCACACGTCCACCACGTTGGAGCTGTCACATCTACCCACTACCCACTGAACACTCCTTTCTTTCTTCCTTCATATCATATCAGACCACCACTGTGTGGCAGTCAGTGATTAGCATGATTCCCCTTTGTGTAGCAGATGGTGTCTCTGCATCAGGGACCGTGCTCCTTGTAATGACGGATATACTACCACCATAGAGTTCCAACACAGCTGCAGGTGCACAAATTTTATGGGGTGTTATTCTCAAACTGAATGTGAGCTCCCGAAAAACATGCAATCAGAAAAATTTAAAAGTCATTGTCAAATTTATGTAGAAATATAATTACAGGCTTTTTGTCCAAACAGTCATGTGAAAGATAATGTTTTAGACCTCCATGGAAACAGAGGGCCTAGAATGTGGCCCCACTGTCATTATACTGCCATGTCACTATTACTGAGGCCCAGGACTCAGCTCTTTATTTTGTAAGAAATCTGCATGTCAGTGTTTTCAGTTTAGCAACTGATTTACTGTCAGCTGCCATCTAAATGTAATCACCCACAACACACTTGCTGCTTGCTAATTACAACACAAGGGGTGGTATTTAAGTGTGGCCACTCTTAGGCAACGGTATCACCTGATGAGAACACATAAAGTCTGGAAAATGTACATTTAAAATGTTGGTGTGCATGAGAGAGATATATACAGCACTGGAACAAGAGACCAATACAAAACTCTGATTTCAAATATATAAAGTTTCATAGTTGTCATTTACAGTATTTATTTGCAGATAATGAAAAAGGTCCAATGTATTCAGACTTCAAATAATGCAAAAGAAACTAGAAGAACCCTTATTTTCCATGGCTCCTTCCATGCAGTGGTCTCTTAATTTTTTCTAGAGCTGTATAGATAGTACTATAAATGTAGTGTTTAATCAACCAAAATGTGTTCCATTACACACCCTTATTATACCAGTCAGTTGCAGCCTTATATTGTTTGGCTTAACCTTATTTAACCCTATTAAACCTGGTATTAGTTACTAGACTGTTTTGTTCATGCCTGGAGTCAGTCTCCAGTGTCTTTCCACAGTCCAACACACTTAAATTAATTGATGACTCTAAAGTGCCCTGAGATGAGCTGGCAACCTATCCAGGTTGCATCTGTTGTCAGTTAGGATTGGCTTCAACAATCCCAGTAAAAGTAGTAAAGAAAATAGTTAGATAGTCTTAATTGATCCCCTTGGGGAAATTCCTGTTGAAAAGTTGCACATAGATGATGGCTCTAATACTGTCTTTCAGTGTCTTGTCCAAGGACACCTCAACTTGTGGCCAGGAGAAACTGGCAGTCGAACTCATCCTGGAGTTTGTAGATTACTGTTGTATCAACTGAGCCAGTGCTACCCTTGTGGAGAAACAATTATTAGAACCAGTAATTAATACATTCTGCACATGTGTTGCATATATACAACATTTGGTTATTATTGGGTCTTTAAATGGCAATGTACGATCTATAGATAGACTACAATTGTTTAACTTTTTGAAAATACCAGACATCTGCTTCTTAACAACTTGCTGCTGTAGCACTGCATACATAACTGCATTCACGTAAAATGTTAATTACTACACAGGATAATGATTGAGCCATCTTACATCTAGCTACCTAACTTACCACATTCAGTTTTTATAAAGAGGCTATTTTAAGTTATATAAATAGAAGTGAACATAAAACTTTTCATCCTTCAAATTAAGTCAGCCCTTTATTATAGTCTTAAAAACAGAATAACTGATTTACTGTAGGGCTGTTTATTTGGATTAATACACTGGAGTATGTAAACTGAGAAATGCATGGAACCTACAGAAGCACAATGACAAATGACTACCAAACAAATACTAGACAAACAATTAATTTAAGCCACACAGACCCAGAATGCATTGGAATGCACAATAGTTGTTTAAACCAATACAAATTTGCTAGGATTTTCTTTTTTGCACATGGTGTTATGGGTGGATTCATAGAAACCTTAGAGTTGAATGGGCATCTAAAAATGACATCAGGTCTTGTGTGACAGAAAATAATCCATTCATGCTTATTACTGTTTCTCTTATTTTTATTTTTTTACTATTACATTACAAAAATTATACTGTGTTCTCTGTGGATTAGCAGTTTTCCCAACCCCAAGGCACACTGTCCTGCTTGTTTTGTAATTGTCCCTCTCCTACCCACTGCTGATTACCTGGAACATGTGTGTTCAGCCAATCAGAAACTGTGAGTGCAGGGGTGGTTGGAATACAAGCAGGACACTGTGCCTTAAGGACCAGGGTTGGGAAACACTGGATTACAGGACATGAAGGTATACTGTGCATGTGCAGACTTAACCTGATTGTAATCACTGGAAATGGTTTAGAAGCAAGAAAAAAAGTCACAATTGATCAGGCAACAGGCACATGAAAAGTCTAGCTCTTTGCAAAGCTTCGGCTCTACTGGCTAGGCTCCCTTGGAAGAGCCGGCACTTCTAGCTCCTAAATGGCTTTTTTAGCGTCACTCTGAGCCCTATTATTTAGCCTAAATTAGCAATTATGAATGGTTTGTATTTTGGAAAGCTATTTTTATTCAGTGTTTTTACGAATGCCTTATGTTTACGCATATTTTATACAGAGTTACTATCTACAATAGTTGCATAGCAGGTTGGCATTCAGAAATTCACTTTTACTCAATGCATTTCTATTTAAGCCTCTCCATCACTCTATGTACCTGGCATACCACTACACTGTCCTCAGAGAGTCTGTCTTTCCTTCTTTCACATGGTATGATCGTAGTCTGTCTTTGGATGTGACTGGCCACATAGTGTGCCCATCAAAATAAAGTCATGTCTCTGTCTGCATATTCTCAGCAGAGCAGCTGAAAAGTCAGCTCTGGGCAACAGAAGTTGGCTCTTCTGTCCCTCTTTAAAACACAGGAGCCAGAAATATTTATTCCAGATAAAAAAAAAAGATTGTGCTTACCACATTTTTTTCATTTTGTTCAACCTTAACCAACACTGGTAACTTGCCATGCTTATAGCTAAGCTCTGAATTACATTTTCCTGTAATGTTACTGCAACAATTAAATCTAGAGAAACATATTGCAAAAACTTGCATCGAAAAGTAAACATGAATGGTAGTTTCAGATGGTGCCCTGAAATGATAAAAGCATCAGATGGGTGCCAGAATGCACAGGTGCCGGGAGGACTGATTTATGAATGCACCTGATGCACAACTCTCTGCCTTGAGCTGTTGACTTCAGTGAAAGGCAGGTTTTAATTAGAAAATAACACCAAACTGTGGCACTGTCATACATCTATATGTTCTTTGGATGCGGTTGGGTTTGATTGTACAGTTCATTATGATTCTTTACATCTAGACATTAAGGCCCCATCTGCTTCTGTCTGCATTCGCTTTTCAAGAACTGCTCGTTATTATTAGGGTGCACTATGAAACAGACACACAGATGTCACCTGAGGCGTGATGAAACATTTCAGTGTCATTATGCTAAATTATTCTCATGTGCATGAGCTATAATTGCTTGTGACTGAAAACACAGGTACTCCACGCATAATTACAGAATGATTGTGCTGATGCACACATGTCCAGGTTACTGTACAGTACGTAGTTTGTGAGCATCTGTAAGAAATGTGCTGTGTCAGTGAATGTGTTAATGTGTTCAGAAGCAGGGGTGGAATTGTTAATAAAGCTCTTACACCTTGTTTAAATGAACATACTGTTTTATCCATCTGTAAGAAAAAAAACATATTTTCTTGCTATGTAACCTTTAAATGCTCTTGTAGAGCTGACGTTCGAATAACTGTCTATAAACCATTAAGTCTTAAAGTAGGTATAGACGCTGACATACAGCAATTTCAAAAGATTGTAAAACTATTTAACAGAAGCAAACAATTTATAAATCTTGATTAAGAATGGTTGAGTGGCATCCAGAGACAGTAAGACATTTTTTTTCACTGAACTATCTGGATAACTTAAACTTAAACCTAAAACACCAACAATTACTCAGTGTTTCAGATAAAGGAGGAGGAATGCTTTTCGGGCTTTAGCTTTTCAGCTGCTTTTGATTTAGACAATGTAAGATGCAAGCACAAAGTTGTGTTGTACCAAACACAATATATTGAACAAGAAGCAGTTAAGTCTAGTTGAAAATTTGATATATTTATGGCATTGACAGATATACTTTTCCCTGAAAAATGCCCTAGATGATCTACAATACAGATGATGTAAATACTGTAAGAATATAGCAGTTTTAAAGGACACAAAAAGTAGATATTCTAAAGTCCAGCAATTTATAAAATAACTGAAAACTGGTAGTACACAGCTTCTAGATCAAATAAATGTCCTTGGGTTGCCAATGTTACATGTTTTAGTACCATAAAAAGTTATAAATTAGGTTCTAGAAAAAGACATTTTTGTAATGTATAACTTTAGCATATTTAGTTAAGCAGTTTCAAGAACTGTGTAAGAGAAGAGAAAGGAAATTATCTTCCTCCTGTCACTACCTCATCATATGACAGTAAATTAAACTTCTACACAGATGAGCAGGTAGCCTTATATGGCAGTTACAGGGCTGTTTATTATGCTAATCAAATCTCTGGGACATGTAACTCCTCATGAGTGGGTGGTATTATTCAATCTCAACTGAACAATAAACAAGTTTATAAAGTTGAGAAGTAGCTGGTTTTGACACACTCACATACACAAACTTTAGAATGAGACTACAAAAATCCTCATGCATGTTCTGACAATTAAGCTATAACTAGAGATTGGCAAATGAAGCCTAATGAAGTCTTTGAGGCTTCTTCCTGATTGTATCGAAAAAAGATTCGAAGCTTCAAAGGCTCATGACCCCCCACACTAAAAGCATTAAAACTAGTGTGAAACAGCTGTCTTCACTCTGTTAATTATTGTCAACATGGAAATGTTTGAACTTTCTGAAATTTCAATTTATCAATAAAATGTTATAAATAAAAGACCAGCCAGCATTAATCGCAGCACACATCATATCTCTAAAGTTATTATAAGAGATGTGATGCCTATTGTCTGCATCAGTTCAATAGGTAGGAAGACGTGTTAGCACGCGTGGATTCCAGGTTCGTGTCCCAGCTTAAGCAGTTAAATTTACGGATTCATTGTTCTTCTATAGGGCTTAGATTTGGATACAGTGCCAGTTCAATTGACCATTTTATAGGAAAAATAAATTCTTATAAAACAGTGCACGTTGGTCCACATCACATGTCACGTTACCTGTAAACATTATATTGATAAATTCAGTATCAACATATTTGCGACTTGTCATTTACTTTACAGTGAACATAATAATCATTACCATAACAAAAAACTTAATCGGGTACGGAGATATAAGTCCATCGGGATGGCAGCTTCATACATGAACGTAAATTTTAGGACACATGATTGTTCAGATTTATATAATATGTTTGTTCTGTGAAGTTAGATGAACTTATTTCAACGTCCGTGTCCACAACTGAAGGTTTGTGACACATTTTTACTGTAGTTCAGCGTAAAACACTTGGTGATAATGATCATAGAGACATCGCTAGATTTATATCATATTATAACTTCTGTGGTAAATATTCTGAAGGACGTCCTTGACCTGCAAGGTCTTTGTTGTACAGTCTGAGAGCAGCTGGAAGAAAAGACCCTCTGTGTCTCTCCTTCCCACAACGTGGGTGTAGTAGCCTGCCACTGAAGGAGCTGCTCAGTGCTGCCAGAGATATTTATATTTGTTATATATTTGTTTATTTGCATAATCCTGTCTACATAGGCATTATATATTATTCCTAATAAAGTACTGATTCTGATTATTTTCACTGTCCAAAAACTGTGTTACTGTGAATGAATATATCTTTACAACATAATAATTGTTTTCATGTAACTTTACAGTGAGAGTGATGATGATGAGGATTATCAATCATCATCCTCTGGACAGGCCTCCTGCAGTCATCCACTGGCAGGACCATCTTCTTCTGCTTCACAACCAACCGCAAGGAGAAGAAAAGCCTCAAGATCATCTTACACTCCAAAGCAGGACAACAAGAACAATGGCACAACAGAGAGGAGGAAGACCACAACCCCTCCGATGCCAGCTAGGAAACTTGGGCCCACTATCGACACCACTGCTCCATACTCTTTGTTCCAGCTCTTCTTTAGTCCTTCTGTGGTTTGTACACTCATTGACAACACAAATGTCAATGCTGCCAGCTGACTACAGGACATTTGATTTCTTGTTATTATTATAAATATTACAAATATTTGTTCACAAAATGAAACCACACAGCCTTGATAAATGCCATGATTTCTTTTATAGATTTATGGTTGATTTTTTCCCCCAAAACTGTTACATTTTTACATTTCACTGTAATAAATTTGCTTCATTAGGAGTCAAATTAGTTTCTCTGTATTATTTTTTCCCTTATTTTGAAAGGGTAAATATATATGTTGGGTGGATAATTCCCAAAAA
Source organism: Microctenopoma lineatum (assembly GCA_032361105.1). Taxonomy (NCBI): domain Eukaryota; kingdom Metazoa; phylum Chordata; class Actinopteri; order Anabantiformes; family Anabantidae; genus Microctenopoma; species Microctenopoma lineatum. The sequence goes on from JAUMHJ010049797.1 coordinate 7,638, forward strand.
CCTTCAAAAACAATTTCTATTTGGTGTAATGATTTTCTAACATAAAATATAGGTAGAGAATAAAAAAAAACTAATCTGATCATATTCTGTAGATTTGTAGAAGTTTTAGGCTGAAACTAGATACTTTCAAATTAATTTTAACAACAGTGTGTTTTTTTAGTACTTTTTAGAACTTGAGCATTCTTTGGAGTCTTGCTTTTGTTTTGGTACCAAGATGGCTCAAATAAACCCTACAATTCCTGAGATATATTCAATTCATTTTGGGTATGTCTTTTTCAAGCAAATTTCTTTATAATGGTCTAGGGTGCAACAGGTTACAGACTAGATTGCTTTCTATCGCTTATGTAGCTAACTTATTTTAAATTAATTTCTGTTTACACACACTAATTTACACGTTTCATTCAGACATTTTGCAATGTGCCTTTTTCCAGCCTGTTGCTTTTTAAATCCAGTAAATGTGAGCACATTACTCCAGGCCTAGCTGTATTTTTATTGGGTCCTTATTAATGTTAATCTTTTTCAGTTTCACTGAATATCAAACCTAGTGATTGCAGTACTGTGCAGAAGTTGTTTTTATATACTAAATATAAAAATTTTACTTCACTTTTTATATAACATAAAATTTGGTGTGACAAACATTTGGTATGACATCTATTATGGTCATGGACAATGGGAGTAGAAGACCTATAAAAATCTGGGAGTTTTGTCTGCATGAATCGATCCCTCCATAGTACAGTCAGGAATAGTCTTTGTGGAAAACTGTTACGCCCGGCTCAAGCTGCAACAAATCAGAGGAGAGGCATGGGATAACGTCAAATAAATGTTTTAATCACATAAGAAAAATACCAAAAAAAGCAGACCATAAACTTAGGACAAACTAAAGAAAGAAACCTGTGTGTGCTTGCCAGGCACACAGCGTGATGTGATGAACACAAAAGCAGTACGCCTGTAAGAAGAGGGACCACCGAATCAACCTCCGGTTTGGAAACTTGAATGAATTCAAAAAAGTTAGGGGATTATGATCCGTAGACTTTACTTGGCAGACGCTTTTATCCAAAGTGACTTACAAGGAGAAGACACTAGCAATTACCATTCAAATTCTCATAAACGCGGAGATACTACAACAAAGAACCCTGATAAGGCCTAACTCATCAAGACAAAGAACATGCTTAGAAATTGTTTAGTGCTAGACAACATAATGAGTGTGTGTGTGGTAGACTCACTTGAAGTACTTTTTGAACAAGTGAGATTTTAAATGTTTTTTAAAGGTGGTGAAACTGTCAGCCATTCGAATGGGGGAGGACAAGTTGTTCCACCAGCCAGAGACCACAAAGAAGAAAAGACTCGATTGTGATCTGAGACCTCATTTCATTCTCAGATCTGAGAAAGCGTGCAGGAGTGTAACTTACCAGTAGTGTGTTAAAGTAAGATGGAGCAGATTCATTGAAAGTCCTGTAGGCAAGCATCAAGGATTAAAACTCGATGCGAGCAGCTACTGGGAGCCAGTGAAGAGATGTGAAGTTCTAAAGGCCCAACCCACAAGTAACATAGGTAAATTACACCCACGATACCACTGCCCCATTACCCCCACTGTAACGGTCGAGTGTTTTCTGTGTGCGTTGTGTTTGTTTTCCCTTGCAGGTGGGCGGAGTCTGGTTTGGCTGTGCAGGTGCACCTGGGCCCTGTGCACCTGACCAGCCATAAAAGGATGCTGAAACCTGCTGTCTCACTCTCTCTTCCTGATCCGACGCCGTGTGCGGTGGCTGTGAGCCTGCCACGCACACACAGGTTTTCTTTTGTTAGTTCGTCTTGAGTTATGGTCTACATTTTTGGTTGTTTCGTTATGTAATTAAAAACATTTATTTAACCCACGCCTCTCCTCTGTTTTGTTGCGGCTTGAGCCGGTCGTAACACCCACATTCTGGACAGGGCATCAGCTACGAGGTTTTCAGATCCCTTTTTGTGGCGAATTCCAATGTTGTAGTCCTGCACGACCAGAGCCCACCGCATGAGGCGTTGATTGTGGTTATACATGCGGGAGAGAAAGACAAAAAGGGTTATGATCGGTGTAGACCGCTATTGGTTCAGAGGTGGACCCGATATATACTTCAAAGTGCTGGAGGGCAAACAACAAAGCGAGAGTTTCTTTCTCGATGACCGAGTAGTTCAGCTGATGTTTATTAAACTTACGTGAGAAGTAGCTCACGGGATGGTCGATCCCATCTACGCCCTCCTGTAGTAACACTGCACCAGCTCCAACAGCGCTAGCGTCAACCTCCAGCTTAAAGGGTTTCATGACATCGGGGGCTACGAGCACGGGTGAATGCGATAGGAGGGATTTAACACTGTCGAAAGTGCTGACATTCCGGGGACCACTGGTACATAACTTTGGGACTGAGAAGGTTGGTTAGCGGACGAACAACGGAGGAAAAATTACGGCAAAAAGCTCTATAGTATCCTGCCATCCCCAAGAAGCGGCGAAGGTCTCGCCTAGAGGCGGGCACAGCGTAACTTGCGATTGCAGTGACTTTGGCGTCAACCGGTCGGACCTGGCCTTGGCCCACCTGTCGACCCAAATACGTAACGTGGGCACGGCCAAAGTCACACTTAGCCAAGTTAACTGTTAGGGAGGCGTCAGCAAGCCTTTGAAAAACAAGGGATAAGGTGGCGAGGTGCTCCTCCCAGGACGAGGCATACACCACCAGATCATCCAAGTAAGCGCTACAATTTGACACTCCATACAAAACGGTATTAATTAACCTTTAAAAGGTGGCGGGCGCGTTGCACATGCCGAAAGCCATAACGTACTGCAAGAAATGATCAGGGGTGACGAAAGCAGAGATCGCCGAGGCACGGTCCGTTAACGGAACCTGCCAGTAACCTTTGAGAAGATCCAGCTTTGAGATAAACCTAGCGCTGCCAAGACTGTCTACACAGCCTTCCATACGCGGCAACGGATACGAGTCCGGCACGGTTACAGCGTTCACTTTACGGTAGTCCGTAACGAACCTTGGGGTGCCATCGGGCTTTCCCTCCAACAAACAAGGGGAACTCCACGCACTATTACTGGGCGTGGCCAATCCATGCCGCAGCAAATATTCAGCCTCACCGCGCATAAGCGCTCTCTTAGTGGGGTTGAGACGATACGGATGCTGCTTAATGGGCCACGCGCCGCGAACGTCAATATCGTGACTGATAACAGAAGTGCGCGAGGGAACGTCACTAAACAAACACACATACTTGCACACAAGATTTCTTATGTCCCGTTGTTGAACCGGAGTTAGATGTTCCAAGCACTGGGGTAAACAACGTAACATTTCTGAGTTCGGCAGCCGCGCGGTTTGCTTGGGGCCGGAGGATGCCTTTAGATCATCAGTGTCCTCCGTGTTGGGAGGCGGCTCCGTTACTATCAACACGGAGTGACCGATGATGTTTTGGCTCGCCGCCTCACTGGGCACGAGCGATGCAGGGACCGAATCCTGCCGCGAGTGATACACTTTCAGCATATTAATGTGGCAAACACGTGTCTTTCGTCTTCTATCTGGGGTTTTGATTACATAATCAGTGTCACTAAGCCGGTCACAGACTTCGTAGGGACCCGAAAACCTGGCAGAGAGCGACGCGCCCGGAACACGTAACAACGCCAACACTTTGTCACTGACCTTTAGGGTACGTTTTACAGTGAGGCGGTCGTAACGTTTTTTCATCGCAGTCTGACTGGCTGATAACTCCCTTTTGGCGAGGGCGTTCGCTTGATACAAACGCTCACGGAACCTGCTAACATAGTCTAACACACTTTCGGGGGCCGCACCGTGTTCAGGCACTGATAAGTCTTTGCTCTGCTTGCGGGCAGCGATCACAGGCTGTTTTGGAGCTTTGTCGCTGCGACCTGTCACTGGTTCCTCCCCTGATAGAAGTGGCATAGAGTATCAGACAGAGAAATGTCCGCATTTTTCCGCGCTTGCGCACGGGTGACTACACACATAGGGTACACATCATCGGTCTCTGATGCTTCCTCTAGGTCTAAACTATGCACGTCTAAACTCTTTACTACTTCAAGAGCTGGAGTGACTCTTCCTCCAGCTATGTCATTCCCTAGAACGACAGCGATGCCATCCACCGGTAACGCTGAGCACACGGCAATAGGGAAAAACCCCGACACAAGTTCAGAACGCAAATACACACGATGCACGGGGCAAGGGACATAACCCATCTCAATTCCACGCATCATTGACGAATAACCACAAGCCGACTCACTTGAGAAGGGAAGCACGTTGGACAAAATCAATGATTGTGACCCGCCAGTATCTCTGAGAATACGCACGGGGCGTTGATCCTCCGATACACCAGTTAAAGACACAAATCCATCTGAGACAAAAGGACTAAAGCACGAATTATGGAGCTGCGTCTTTATGTCACCGCGTTTACTTATCTGCTGTGTGAGCAGCGTGACACCCTTCGGTTGCGGTGGGCCCTGGATCGTTGCTTGCTTCTCTTTCCGCTTCAAGGCGAGGCAGTTTGCGATGACATGTCCAGACCTGTGGCAGTAAAAACACTCCCTGTCCTCTCGTTTGGGGTTGCTGGCCTCCAACAACATTAGTTCTTTTAACGAGCTATAATCTAACGCTTTGCAAGCGGAGAGCCATTTATCATATAAAGTCCCTTTCTCATGAGCGAACTCTACATAGGTTTGTGCCGCTGTCTTTTTCTTATTACTAAACCTTTGTCTGTATGCCTCAGGGACCAGCTCGTAAGCGCGTAAAATGGCTGACTTCACACAGTCGTATCTTAGGCTATCTTCTAATGGTAAAGCGGCAACAACCTCTTGGGCTTTTCCATACACCTTACATTGAATCAAAAGAGGCCATGCTTCCTGTGGCCAGTGCAACGCTGTAGCAATGCGCTCAAAAGCGTTGAAATACGTATCTACTTCGGCCTCCCGAAAAGGTGGAACAAGCGGTAACTGCTTACTTACATCAAAGGAGTGGGGAGTTGAGGCAGCCACTGGGGTGGAGCTAACAGCGGGAGGGAGAACACGGGTCTGAGCCTCAATTTCAAGCTGTCGCAGGGCACCTGCGTTTCAGCCTCCAGTTTTTTGACCTCCAGCTGATACTGGAGCTGTGACTGTCGGATTCGCGCCTGCTCTTCCAGCTGGAGACGGGCTAAGCGAACTTTCAGTCTCGCCCCGTCCCTTGAGCTCACGCTCTCGGAGGAGAGCGGGTCGTAGCGGGGGAGCGTGAACGGGGTTTTCACCCGCTCAGCACCCAGCGCACACTCTTCCTCATGTAAGCCGACATCCGGAACCTTCAGCTCAGCCCGCGCCTCTGCTAAAGCACTGCCGCCACTTGCGACAGGCTCTTCTGAAACCGTTACCACCAGCACGCCTAACTCCACCAAACTACTCAAAATCAGAG